>PVLC010001592.1:0-137672 GCA_004027655.1 Graphiurus murinus | reverse complement strand
GCCCGGGGCGGGGAGCACGAATTGCTCCGCGACGGCGTCTTTTCTTGTCGTCGCTCTGCTTTCTTGATCTTCTTTATTTGTTTGTGGTTCAGATTTCGCTTTTTTCCTTTTGTTGAAAAGATCTTTTTATGGTAAATTTAGATCCAAATCAGGGCGTTTGTGAAAGGATGGTTCACTCCGTCGCCATCTTGGATCTCTCTCCCTCTGGAAAATTTTGACTGTGTTTCATATTGCTATAAAGAATTAATTCACCATGTGTTGAATATTATGAAAAACTAATATTTGTGAAATAAATATTGTGACCAATCACTGTGACTATTGAAAATGACCTAAAATGTAAGGCAGACATATTCATTCATTACTTGATAATTCAAGCACCTACGATGTGTTAGATAAAGTGGGGGGTTAAATAAAACAGAATTTTGCTAAGAATTCTGAACAACATATGAGAAAAAAATTTAGAAGATATTCATGCATTTTAACAAGGGAGATGATGGGTAAACAGGTAATATAATGGATACATTCGAAGAACGGATTACCATGTCTATTAGAGTCAGACAAGAAGTGTTGATATTTAAGCCAGTCCATTAAGGATGAGTAAAAGTTCATCATATGAGTAAATTAGTAAATAGTTAGTAAGAAAATAATTAGTAAAGATGAGTATGCTGGTATACAAGCAAGAAGTTTGGCACAGTTGATAGGATAGGACATGTGAAAGGCAGCAGGAAATGAGGTTAGATGGCCAGGTTGTGGTCAGAATTTGATGCCCATCTAGGCCATTCAGATGATTTGGGGATTGTTTTCTTTTTATCTTTCTGTATTAGGAACTATTTGAAGTTTCTGAAACAGAAGTATATCATGAGTAGCTTTGTATTTGATGATCTATCATCAATGTCAAGTGAAGGATGAACTGGAGGCTAGAAAAAAATCAGATTGAGGCAGAGAGATCATTTGGTCACTGCTATGGCTAATTGTCTAATTGTTCAATCTTTTTTTTTTATTCTTTATTTTGAAACAAGTTCTCACTAAGTTGCAGAGTGCCTCACTAAGTAGCTGAGGCTGGCCACGAACCCGGATTCTCTGGTCTCAGTCTCCCAAATGCTGGGATTACAAGCATGCACCATCACACCCGGCTCTTGTTCAATGTTTTTATGAACAAGATTCAATTAAAACAGAGGCAATGGGCATACAAGTGGATCAAAGGCACAGAGGAGGGTGAGTCAGTAAGATTTGAAGTGAGGGTGCAAAATTGAAGGCATGAGAGAAGATGAAGATGATTTAGAGTCTTATACTGAAAGTAGACTGGAGAGTAATGCTATCCACCAAAATATAAAATTAGTACTATAGTTAATTCATGGAAGTAGTAATTTCATTGCAAAATAACTGATTCATTCCCTATACATGATATATTTTAACAAATATCTGCAGAAATAAAATTTGTTTGTATGTGTTGCAAAATTTAAGAATGTCCCTGAAATAGATTTGCTATATAATATAGTCTTCTAGATTTTTTTATAGTGCAAGCAATTTGAATAAATTACTCTTTGGTTATATCTTCTTGACTTACTTTGAAGTAGAGGCATCATTAATATTGAAACTCAGTCCTAGTGTTTCATCCTCTGCCTTCATCTTATTGGTGAGTTTTATAAAAATACTGCTGTACCAACACACCCTTGGACTTGCCACATATTAAATCTAAAACAGACTTTGCTTTTCTGTATCAGGCTTAAATTCTTCTATTATTTTTTCTCAAGGTCACTAACTTGTGTTCTGGGACAGCAAAGTCCATTGATGTCTTCCAGCATGATGTTGTGTCAAGTTTCGTTAGGAAGAAAGGAAAGGCAGTGCATGGATTCAGCTTCCCTTTTTATTTTGGTACTTGGAATTGAACCCAGGGGCAGTCTATCTCTGAGCCATACTTCCACGCTCTTTTTATTTTTAAACAGGGTCTCACTAGGTTACTGAGGTTCTCACTAAGTTGCTGAGGCTGGCCTCAAACCTTCCATCCTCCTGTCTCAGCCTCTCAAGTACTGGTATTACAGGTGTGTGCTGCTACACCTGGTTTCAACTTTCCTGTGATCTTGCTGTGTTCACTTGAAAGGATGCCTTTTACCAGATGCTAGTAATGGCTGAGACAGTGGCAGTCCTACGGAGTAGAACGCTTCCTAGATGATTCTACCTTGAGGAAATATATGCAAAAAAGAAAAGACAAGGAAACAAACAAACACACTTTGCTCTCTCCAAAACTCTAATTCCCTGAGGATCAAAATGCATCAAATTTCTTTTCATTTTGTCTCCAACTTCTTCTAGACCAGTTGGTTTTAAAATGTCTCAGTTAAAAGACAATAAGCAATTTAGGTGAGAACTAATAATTTGATAACATAAGATATTTCAGACAAATTACTGGAATATATTACTTTAAGAATTTATGATAAAACTAAAATCCTTCCAGTGAAAATGAAAATTCATTGCAAGCCCAGACTGCTCTAGAAAGGGCAACTGGAAGCTAAGTGATAACAGCCATGTCATTTCGATAGTGTCCAATTAGACAAGAGCTGTAGAGCTCATCTGAGGGTAATTTGAAGCAGATGCCAGCATTAAAACACAGATGTGGGACATTTTTCAATGGCAATGGGACGTGTGTGGTGTGGGAGAGCTGATGGCTTCATCATCATTTTTCTTTCCATGGAATTGCAATGGGAAAATGCACTGATATTCAGCTGCTTTTAGGCTCTTGTATGGCTCCCAGGAGCAGGTTGTCCTCCAGGTAGACACACTTTCAGAGGCCAGGTTATTATATTTTGAATTATTAAATCCTCATGCCCTTTCACAATCTGATATCTCACATTCCAGATGTGGAAGTCAGAATAAATTTTTGAGCATAACACCCAGAGTTTTGCCACACAGAACCAGAAACAGATGGACAACTTTGATAGCTTAGGATTTCTTGTCTGGCAGAACAGTTCTCTCACTGCTATTGCTGAGAGTTTAAGTGGATAATTTCTGAGCATCAAATGTCAATACACTGTAAAGCTGGGTTTAGTACATCTCTTCCTTTTTCATGAAAAGTTTGTATTCTGATTTTTTTTTCTATTTAGTTTGGACAGCAAACTTAAACTTCACAGTTTCTTCCTTGTGAATAACAACCATTCTCTTTGGATACCAGTCTCTAGATGTATTTAAATCTTCCCTATCTCCCTAACTCTCTCTTTAAGCAACCTAACAAAACTTAGAAATGCAGACTTTGTGCTGAAAAGGGTGCTGGGCTGTGATCAGGTGAAGACAGTGAAAGACGGTGTTGTTGGTAGTCTAATAAATGTAAACATGTGTGCAAAACAAAGATGATTTTCAAAAACATTAATTTAATCTATTTAAAGTTCTCTGAGAAGGTTGGGTTCTTTTCTGGAGATTTGGAAGAGTTGGCAAAGTGGAGAAAGAAAGATTTCCAAGTTAGGTACTGTGTCATCCTTGAAAAAAAAAAAGGACAGTAAAGCACTATGTTCCTGAAATGCCTCTTACTGTTTCCAAAAACTTATTCAAAGCAAGGAAACATTGAAAGTGAGTCTAGACTGGCAGCTCCAGATATTCATTCTCTTCTCCTCTCTCCCCTGTCCCCTTTCCTTTATACTCTCTCCTCTTTCCTTTTCTTTCTCATGCACTAGAAACTAGGGCAAGCAGAATTATGGTAGAAACAGCCCAGAAACCTATTTCCTGCGTTTGCACACATTCCTTGAAATATTAGTCATACAATAGGACAAAGAAAAAAAATCTAACCTATAACTGCCCCTCCTCTTCTGTGCATGAGCAAGTACAGAGAAGAGCTGTGTGGAGAGAACAAATGTTCGCCCAGGTGACTGCCACTGAACAAAGTGCCATGAGGGGATGGAAGTGCTAGTTTTTGGTGAAGTGCCAGAGGCCTTCCAAGGAAAAGAACTGCGACATATTCAGCCCATCTCCACTGGATTTTCCCCATAAGCATTTTTCAATAAACCTTATATCTCACATCCTACCTCTGGGTATCTTCTTTGGTCTCTCAGCAACCTAGCCCACTAGCCATGCACAACTAGGCTGTGCCAGCACAGGGGCATGACAGTCAAAGTCCATAGACAGGATTTTACACATTTTTTGGAAAGTTCTGAATTCATGGGACAGTACTGATTCAGGAACTAAAAGCTCTGTGTGAAGGGAAAGAAGACCTTCTCAGTTAATGGAAGACCTTGGAAGTCAGACCTAAAAATGGATTAACAGAGTGGCATTCTGAAAGTACTGCAGAGGGGAAAAGAGCACAGTCTTGGATTCTGAGAGTTTGGGGGTACAAATCTTGGAAAAGCCACTTCTTTGTCATAAGACTACATGCAACTTACCAGATGTCTTTCAGTATCAGTTTCTTTATCTGTAAAATGGATGCTGTCAAGTAGCAATAGCTTGGATCTGTTGTGGGAATTAAGTGTGATCATGCATCTGAAGTACTTGGCAGGTACTGATCCAGAGTAAGCCCTCAATATATATGTGCTAGCAATAATCCTTTTTATTGTTGTCTGGCAGCCAGAGGCTGATTGTACTGGCCTGGGAAGAATGACCTTTTTCTGAGCCCTTTCAAGGTTTTCCAAATTAAATGGGCTCTGATTCATTTCATGATGTTTATTGCCTTTCCTTAAACTTTAAGGTGTTCTTTCTCTATTGAGAGGGCTCCAATTACCGGCGGTAGAATCAAGGTGATTCCTGAAGCTGCGGAAGGCACTTTCTCTCCTTTGTGTGTGTATGTGTCTGCTTGAAATGATCCATTATGTTCATCCTCCTGGGAAGGCAATTGGCTGTTTAGCAACAGCATTACAAAGCGAGCCCATATACAACTTATTATCCACCATAACCAGCCTCTTTTTAAACATTATTTATTTCCGAAGGGAGAATGGGTTTCCATTTTAAATCTCAGCTGCTGCTGATTTTTCCCCAGGTAAATTATCGTGTCGTATTTGTGTTAAATCTCATCTCATTATATCTGCCAATCTCCCCCAAGCTTGGCATTCGGCAATTCAGTCATCTCTCCTGTTTACTTTTTATGTTTAGAATTATATGCATATTTCATTAATGCTGGATTCAAATCACCCGCTGCCTCACAGAGATGGTAAGTGCCAACTAGAACCTACTTCTCCACCAGTTCTAAGGCTATGCCCAGGATTGATGTTGACAATACGTCAAACTTAGTTTTAATGGATTCAGTCTTTCTTATGCATGTCAAGCTTTCCAAACCAAATTTCCATACAATTTTAATACTTTTCTAATTTCGAAATTTACATAATCCCTGATGAGAGTGAACAATTGTGACAAATATAAAAATTAGGGTGCATCCTGCCTCACAGCCGTGTCAGGTTAACCCTATTTGTGTCATTCCAGTACCCTCTGGCCAGGGCTAGGGGATGTAGAGGTAGAAACAGTAGAAATAAAATTGGTTGAATGCATAACTTTCTCTTGAGATCTAGACTTTAAATAGAAAAACATGGTCCACTTTAGGACATGGGCTGAGCCATGACAAGGGCAGCACCCTAAAAGTGACTTCATAAACTTTGGTTACTGAAATCCTGGATCTATCCCTCATATCCACTTCTGAGAAGCATGGTTTAAGTCTTAGCTAGTTTTTGTAACTATCTCCAATAACTCAAAAAAATAATGTACTCATTCATTCTTGCAATCACTGGTTATTTGTTAATTATTCATTGGGAAGCAGGCGCTTTGCTAGGTCTTAAAGACCAAATGCCTCTTCTAACACACACATTTCATTGAGGGAGCAAATCCTGTAGCAAATAATCCTATAGCAATTATCCATGCCTCCTTTGTAGTGGAGGCATGGAGAATTGCTATTCAAAACCGGGGAGGATAGAGAGGAACTTAGAAGTAAAATTTTGAATCGATCTTTAAATAAATGAAAGAGAAGGGAAGACTTATTTTAGTCATCTATAATGATATATATGTACACATATATAATATTGCATGTTTATTTTATATATATATATATTTCTAAACCTATATGTTTCAATTCTCCTCTCTCTCTCTCTCTCTCTCTCTCTCTCTCTCTCTCACACACACACACACACACACACACACACACACACACACACACAGTATCAAGATTTGTACTGAAGTTTGTCTTAGGATATACAGAAGCTAAATGACAAATTATAGTCCACAGCACTAGTGTCCATTTAGAACTTGTGCCCCACTTTCAGACATTACTTACTCCTCATTAAAGATGAGGAGTAAGTATTTTCAACATTACATTTATATACACATTGTAGGCAAAGCCACTGTTTTTTCAACATTCCTGTATTTTCAACATTACATTTATATACACATTGTAGGCAAAGCCACTGTTTTTTCTAGTTTCCCTTCTTGGCACAATTGCAGATGTTTTGTGGATCCTGTGCCCATGGTCTTTTGGTTACCTTTTAGGGTCCACTCTGTGCTTCCCACTTTGTACAAAGACAAACGATTTGGATATAATCTCAGATATTCTGTGTTTTTCTTCCATGCACACTTAGAGCTTCTGAAAATGTACAAGTCTAGAATAAAGTATTGGCACTGGAATTCTATGGTGCTTAAAAAAATCAGGAAAACAAATCAGAATTTCATAGTAGAGGCACTGTTTTGTAATAAATCCAGTGGTTTTCTTCCAAATAACATGGTAACTTAAAGTAGTAGGGCATGTGAGCCCTAAAGTAACATTGCTTTCTGTTGCCTGCCTAGACTGAACAAACATTGACTTACCAAATAGATGAATTTATGATCCTGAAATAAGTGTTTACGCTGACAAAAGGGATATAAGAATTATAAGCAAATAAACATACATGGTTTTGGGTCTTAACTTCAAAGTCTATTATGTTTACTACAAACTAAAGATATCATTATTTTCTAATATTAGAAAATGATTTAGCGATAATTTTAAGCATGAAAAGGGGATAATTAAGAAATAATTAGCATAATAATACATATCAGGAACCCAAGAAACATTCTTATATTTATCTATTTGACTCAAGTTATCATTTATACAATGTGATTTCATCTTATGAACTAAACTTTTTTCATTAGTGGGAATTATTTTCACAGTTTTATGATCAAAACATAGTTTCTAAGTAATACCTGGTATAATGAGAGAAAAGCAATGAACTATGCTTATATATAACAAAATTGTTACAAAGGGTTTGGAATTGAATTCTCACTTTTAGAGTAATATTGGTATGGGGGTTGGTGGTTAGGTGAATACCAGGTAATTAAGAAAGAATTTGGGTTTATAGGAACAGTGATATGAGATGGCCTTCCAATGCATATTCAAAATACACTAGAGAAATGGTCAGAGAAAAGCATAACATGTTGATGCCTCACACATTTAATCTAGTTGGGCCATAGCCAAAGGCTTTATGAAATAAGAAACATGTGGGCTAGAGTTAATCTGTGAGTATACTTTAAAAAATAAATTTTAAATGATAGAAATGCTAAATAGTATGTGATTAGTATAGAAAATTGGGTGAAAAAAGAAAAAAACTACTATTCTGAAGATAAGAAAAAGTTGCTTGTACTTGCACAACTTATACTTGTTCACTACTAACATTTAAATATATATCAGAAAACCTTTTCTTTTGCTTCTCTATGCATAGAAGTGTATTTTATATAATATCAAATTACATTATATGTATAATTTTGTAAATTATTTAAAAATGAAGTAGCATACTGGGATGTAGTTCATTAGTAGAATGCTTACTTATCATGCCTGAGGTCCTGGGTTTGATCCTCAGCACTGCCAAAAATAAATAAAATTAAAAATAATGTATTATTAGTGTTTCACATAGTGCTAAATATTTCTGGGTTATTTGAAAAATCAAATAATATTCTGTCACAGTGATGTCACATAATTTAATGATATCCTTATTAACAACTTAAGGTCCTAGGTATAAACATGAATATTCTGTGTAGGATTTCTAATTTTAGAAATCGGGCCAGAATGAAAAATTACTACATGAAAGATTTGTGGAAATGAGAATGTTCAGTACATGTTTAAGAAATAATTAACAGATCTGTTTGGAGAACAGTTAAGTATATGTAAGTTGTTGTAGGAATTAGTGCCACTGGGTTGGGGCAAATCCAATGAGCCTTCAAAGTGAGGCTCAGTGTTAAGAGCTTGGGGAGCTGCTGTAGAATGTGCACAGCACTGAGATGTAAGCAGAGGGGAGCTCTGGGCAACTCCTGCAAGGACAGTGTGGGTGTGGATTGAGAAGGAAATAGTGAGGGAGACAGGCAAGGTAGCAGGTTATTTTAATAGTGATATGCCAGATAATGAGGGCTGCGGAACTTAGGAGATGGCTGCAGGAAGGAAAAGGAAAAGGTGAGAGAGAGAGAGAGAGAGAGAGAGAGAGAGAGAGGTTTCTAAGCACTTGCTATAGTGTTCTCTGCTTAATGCAAATTAAATACATTTTGGGGATGCTTAGTATGGATATTACTAGCCATTTTCTCACTGAGTGCTGCTAAAACTAGTAAATGCAATATAATGACACTACTAAAATAAAACTGCTTTTCCTTTAAGAATGCTGCAGTTTCATTATATAAAATAAGCTGATGAACACAATTCCAACAGTTTAGAATGACCTGCTGAAATTTTTTTTCTTTTCTTTTCACATTTCAAAGATTGTTTTGATAGACCTAGGTCTTTGTTTTAATTATCTGTACTGCTGTTTATTATATAAATAATAGGTCAGTTGCTTGCAGTTGACGTTTTCCTAGGTCTGTTTTCTTGTCTCATGACTGCCTGTTTCAGGCCTGTCGTGATTTAAAGTGTTTATTAAGATGGTTAAAATCATTGAATTATTTTCTGTTTGTTTTGATAATAACACTTATCAAAAATTGTTTTTAGAAATAGAATATTTGTAGAAAAGTAAAGTAACCTAATATTGTGGGAAGAGAACTAGAGTCCAACTCAAGATTGTCCTGTGGCCAGGTGTAGTGGCATACGCTTGTAATCCTAGTACTTAGGAGGCTGAGACAGGAGTATGGCAGGTTTGAAGACAGCCTCAGCAACTTAGTGAGATTCTGTTTCAAAATAAAAGGTAAATGAGGGAGGCTTTGGAGGTGTAGCTTAGAGGTAGAATGCTCCTGGGTTCAACCTGGGTAACAAAAATAAATAAATGAATTAATTAAATAAAAGCATGCATGTGGTAGGCTGACTCATTTGTAAACAAGGTACTTAACCTCCTTGACCCCAATCTTTGTACTTTTTTTTTTGTTGTTGTTGTTGTTGTTTGCAGTACTGGGGATTGAACTCAGGGGCATTCTACCTCCGAGCTACATGCCCAGTCCTATTTTTTATTCTTTATTTTGAAACCGGGTCTCGCTAAGTTGTGGAGTGCCTCACTAGGTAGCTGAGGCTGGCCGTGAACCCGGATCCTCCGGTCTCAGCCTCCCGAATGCTGGGATTACAAGCAGTGCGCCACCACGCCGGGCTATGTTTGTACTTCTAAAGCTATTTTCATACTAGTTCAGAAGCAAAGCTCTTATTGTTGCTACCGTTACTGTTACTACAAATGACCTACCTTCCCGTTGGTTTTTGGTGGCTGAACACATTCCTCTTGAGGGCTTTAAATTCATTACCATCTCTGTGCCAATATGTTTGAGATAGGCAAATTTGTTTCTATTTTACTGAGTAAAGGACAAAGGTGCAGAGAGGTTGAATATCTTCCTCAAAGAAAGTGATGATTCTGGAAGTTAAACCCAAATCTGTCTACATTGCCTTGTTAGGATTATAAAAGAAGTAGGCTGGGCCTGTTCTGCCATCAAGGAGCTGAGAGGACTTAAAATCTATGGCTTTCAGAGCTGTGGAGTAGAAATATTTTTTATGTACTGTTTTATTTTGCTAGTGGAGAAAGTCAGTCTAGCCTCATCTTCATGATCTTTGGGCTGCAGTAATATTAGTTTTTTTATGTCAAGTCTTTGGATCTTTTTAAAATCAAATCATGTACATTTACATTACCTATTTCCCATTATGCCTAAAGATGGAGATAAGAATTTAGGCCTCCATAAATACTAATAAATCACACAAAATCTGAACCTAACTCTTTCTCCTGGTATTATTTTAATATAAGTACTCTCTTAATTTTCCTGAGTATGAGTCTATATTGTATATTTTTTGAATGGAGGTGATGTGTATATTTTGATTTGTGTTTTATCCCTCAGTAAATACCTGTGGAATAAATAACTAAAAGAATGATAAAATGTAAACTTTTTAGCAGGTTATTTTATTAAAATGTTTTATTAAACCTCAATATTTTTATTAAAATTATTGAATCAAAATTGCTATTAAAGTCAAAGTCTGCTATGCTATAAAATTATTTCTCAAACTGGAGTTTAAATTAATTATTACTCTTTTTATAAAAGTGAATTAAAATAGTGTTAGACAAATTTATATTGTACACAATTGATAAGAAATCTAGTTTTTGATTGTATGTGTATGTGTGTGTGTGTGTATGTGTGTGATACTTGGGGTTGAACCTAGGGCCATCTACCATTGAGCTACAACCCTTGCTAGCTTTAGGTTTTCAAAGTTTTAAATACCTAAACATATCTGTAGATGTAGCTGTGGGGACATTTTTATGAGTTAAGAAAATTTGTATAGTAAAACTAAATATTCTCATAAAGAAGTATTTTCTGTGTGTTAGAAG
The DNA here is from genome assembly GCA_004027655.1 of Graphiurus murinus. Lineage (NCBI taxonomy): Eukaryota > Metazoa > Chordata > Mammalia > Rodentia > Gliridae > Graphiurus > Graphiurus murinus. The sequence goes on along the minus strand of PVLC010001592.1, from coordinate 126,972 downwards.
AGGCCTAATTTCATAACTCAGGTGATAGTTGCATATCTACCTTTGAAATAAATAAATAACATGTTAAAGATTTGGGACCAGAATTTAAGGGAGAAAAGTGAGTAAATCTTCTAAGATCTATTTTCCTCTTTTCTCATCCTGTTTTTCCTGTGGTTCTTTTTTTAAACCTCTGATTATTTAAAATTAACTGGTTAATTACTATTCATTGATAATTTAATTCTTGTTCAGTTTTAAATATAACTGGAAGTCATTCTTGGTGCAATTGAAGGCACTATTTTAAAAAGTATACTTGGAACATAGTGAATCTTGAAGCCAAAGTACCAATGAGAAGATCTCTGAGCTTAAAATGCCACAGAAAATTGAGGCAAGTAGTCAGATATTTAAGGTCTAGGAAATTCTATGTGATTTTGTAGTTCAGTTAAAAAAAAAAATTCCCACTACTGGAATTTCAACTAGTTTCTCACTTGGGCCATTTTGGGTTAAAATAAAGCTAGTTCAGGTATAGCAGACAAAATATTATCTTGATGTATGTCTATTGAATAAGGAATTTGAGATTGATTGGAAGTTTTCAACCTTAATCACACATTTTACTGTTGCCTAAGGTGCAGCTTCTTTGGGTGAACAAGTCGAAGTTCATTGTTTTGTTTTTTCTCCTGAGTGTGATGCAGCTGGAGAATCATGGATGTGATGCTCTTCTTACAGGACTGTCTCCTGTTTTTCTGTGAACAGTGGGACCCCTGTAGTTCCCCAAGGGAGAAGATTAGGTGACTTGACTGATCTGCCCTGGTTGAGTCTGCTGTGGTCCGTCTTTTGTCACACAATGTTAGCCGCTTGCTTTTTTGATGTCTAACAGCACCTATATGAAAGATGACTTCTTTTCTCACAAAGGCTGATGTACTAGGCTCTATCATTCATCTCAGCTGGACTCAGTAAGGGGCTATAGTATGTTGGATTAGCTTCAAAGTCATTTGAACTTTTAAAAAAATTCTTTTTCAAGGAGAGTAGATTGATCTTCCTGATGGGTACAAAAATACAATCAATCATATCAGCCTGGCTGGTTGCTCATTTTTGTTCTCCAAACTGCCCACCCACCCTTTGCATTTAATTTCAGACAACACAGAATGTAGCAGCTTCTTAGAAGCAGATTGGTCGAAAGAGCATAGTGAGTAGAAGTGACATTTGAAAATCAACTTTGTGCAGGCATCAGGGAGGATGGATGCAGCTGGGTTACAACCTCCCTTCTTTTCAGGCTAGTCAATTAAAATATTATATGATGGCTTTATTGTATTATGAATAACTTGCTTAAATACTCTGAATCTACAATTCACATTATTTCCTTAACTTAAAATCATAAACACAAGCCAAGTATGGTGGCACATGCTTGTAATCCTAATACTTGGGAGGTTGAGACAGGAGGATCACAAGTTCATGGCTAGCCTCAGCAGTTTAGTGAGGCTCTCCATAACTTAGTGAAAACCTGTTTCAAAATAAAAATAAAAATAAAAATAAATAAATAAATAAATAAACAAACAGGGCTGGAGGTATAGCTTGGAGGTAGATTGCCCCTGCGTTCAATCCCCAGTAAACACACACACACACACACACACACACACACACACACACACACACACACAAACACACACACATCATAGATACAACTGATATATTAACTGTTCCATTGACCTTTGATGCTTATATTTCTCATTTCCTACCTTATTTTTCCAATGAGTTGGCCATCTTCATTTGCACTTCTAGATCCATGATCAATTTTCTCTATTATACCATGTGCCCCTTAGGAGCCTGGCTTTTATGGACTGCTTCTCTTGTTCTAGATAGATTTTAATGATGGGGAGAACATGCAAAAGAGTAAAGGGTGGAAGGAGAGTCAAGATATTTATTACCTCCATCTCACTTTCTGATAAAACAAGGCTTGGGCTGGGTGTGGTGGTACACGCTTATACTTGGGAGGCTGAGACAGGAGGATCCAGGTTCATGGCCAGCCTCAACTACTTAGTGAGGCCCTCCACAACTTAGTGAGACCCTGTTTCAAAATACAGAATAAAAAATAGGGTTGAGAGGGTAGCTCGGAGATAGAATGCCTCTGGGCTCAATCCCCAATACCGCAAAAAATCAAAACCAAAACAAAACAAAAAACAAACAAACAAAAAACAAAGCTTGGGTTTGGCTATCTTCTCTACCAAAGGTTTTTGCTTGTGTCAGGCAGGTCTGTCTTTATATCTCTCCAGGTGCTACTAACTGCTTACTGTTGAGCTGGTGGAAACAAAATATGTCTCTGCTTGTCTTCTCTTCCTATTAGAACACAAGCCATTGGATGTAGGTCTAATCTAACCCAGTACAACCTCATTTTAACTTAACAAGTGACATCTGCAAAGACCCCGTTTCCATATAAGGTCACTTTCTGAAGTTCCAAGTGGACATAAATTATTTAGGTACACTATTTAACCTAGTGCTGGTTACTACCCACATGAGAACCCAACTAAGAGGACAGTGCCAGAGCTTTGATGACATTGTTTATTCCCCTGGATCAGGCATCCAACCAGGCAGAGTTGTTTGAGTTCGGCTTTCATCAAGTGTATCATTATGATTCCTATGTAGTTTATATGCTAGTTAATAAAATTTTGACAATTTAAAAATTTATGTGTCCATAGCACAATCAATCATGTTGCTGTGACTGTACCTTGGTGTAGCTATTATGGAAAACAGAATTGAGATTAATCAAGAAACTAAAAATAGAACTACCTTATGATCCAGTGATCCCATACCTGGGTATATATCCAAAGAATATAAAATCAGTATCTCAAAGAGGTATATGCCCTGTCAGATTCATTGCAGCATCATTCAAAATAGGCAATATGTGAGAACAAGTTGTATCTGTCAACAGATGAATGGATCAAGAAAACATAAGACACCACACACACACACACACACACACACACACACACACACATACACACACACACACACTCACACAGAGTGGAGTATTATCCAGGCCTAAAAAAGGAAAGCCTGCTATTTGCCACCATATACATGAACTTGGATGACAGTATGCTAAATGGAATAAGTGAGAATAAGTGAGAGCCTCGTTTGCAGTATCAGATGTTAGAAGAATAGAGACTATTAATGATGAAGCAAATTAATCTGATCCACTAAAATTCAGTCAAGAAGATTTGATGAGGAATATTCTTATCACAGGAAAAAGAATGAATTAAAGAAAGAGAAGATAGAAATATGAAAGTGGCTGCTCCTCTCTAGGCAGTTTATAAATATTATTTTTCTTCCTTTTTAAGAGCAATAATAATAACCTTTCAAAAATATTTGTTCATTATTTAAAAGGAAAAATTTGAGTGCTACAAAATTAGGTTGATGGTGTTAATTGCTTCAACCTTGCTAAAATTCAGACTGCAAACTGGATGAATTTCTTAAAATGTAGTATCTTGTTATACACTTTATTATTTTATGATAAATTATAAAGTTTAATTTCCAGTGATTCAGGTCTTATACATTAATTATTAAATGCAATATGTATATTTATTAGGATAAATATACATATTCAAAAGCCTAAATGTATTTTATCAAAATAAATATTAAAAATTGCTATGCTTCAGGCCTGTACTTTGATTCAAAAGATAAATCGCAATGAAATGTTTTAAAATGGTAACTTTTCCCCATAGACATGATGCTATGCTATCAGAAGGTATATCACAAAAGAGTAATGATTATGTCCCAGTCATGGTGTTAAGTATATTATATGCATTATCTCATTTCATCCTCCCAGAAATAAGATGATTTATTCTTCTCCTCATTATAGACAAGACTACTGATGCTCAGCCTGAGAAGAACGCTGGAAGTCACATAGCTAAAAAATGGCAGCATTGAGATAGGGACATATGCCTTTCTGATAACAAGGCCTTAGGTCATAATTATTGCTGTACAACTTTAATAAGACCATAAAATTGGTATTTAAAAAAGGAAAATGTTTTGATGACATAAAGAACAAATTAAAGATAAATGACACTTGGCAGTCAGACTAGCAAATTTTTATCATTATGCTTTTGATTTCCAAGCATGCTATTAAATAATTGAACTGTTGCTTTAATGTACAGCTCAGGATTCAGTTAAAAAAATAAAAAAATACAAAGTATCTCTATAAGTTAGTAGTGAAATAAATGAATAAATAACACAATTAGAAAATGACCAAAGAACTTAAATAGAAACTTCTCCAAAGAAGGCATATAAATGGCCAAGGGTATATGAAAGAGTGAGTATTAAACATCATTGATAACTAGAGAAATGCAAATCCAATCTAAAATGAAATATTTGATAGGAATCTAATTCTATGAGATAATAGAATGGCTATTATAAATATGAGATAACTACTTGCAAGGATATGGAATAAAGAAAACTGTTGCATGCAGTTGGTAGCAAAGTAAACTTATAAAACCACTATGAAAAAGAATATGGAGGTCCCTCAATACGTTAAAAACAGAACTTATGTATGACCCAGATGTCCCACTTCTATCTGTACACCCCCAAAACTGAAATGAGATCTTGAAGCGATACCTACACTGTCATTGAAACATCATTCACCATAACTAAGGTATGGAAACAACCTAAATGTCCATCAATGAATAGATAAAGAAATTCACACACACACACACACACACACACACACACACGGACATTATTCAGCTTTAAAAATCCTGCCATTTGTCTTTGCTACAGTATAAATGATCTTGTAAAACATTATTCTATTTGAAATAATATAGACACAGAAGAACAATATAGTGCATGTTCTCACTTAAATCAGAAATTGGAAATAATCAAGCTCATGGGAGTAGAGACTGGAAAGAGTATCTAAATAAATAATGTTCAACATAATACTTATAGTTAACAATATTGTATTACATGTTTAAAAAATTAAGAGGATAGATCTTATTAAATGTCCTTTTTTAGAAAAAAAAGGATGGAGGAAACTTCAAGAGATTTATAGCATTCATTATATTTGATGACAGTTTTAGAATGTATACTTCTTTTTCTAACAGCATCAAGATGTGTAGATTAAGTATGTATTTTTTGTGTGTTCATCATATCACAATAAAATAAAGTCTCATAGACTTAAAAAAAGAAATAATAATATGAAACAAAAGCAACAGAGATAATATGGTTGAATAAGACAGTCATATAGCTTCTACATGTTCTGCAATGGAGGCATGCCTTCTGTGCTCAGTTATCTAGCTCAGTGTATCCTGTGAAAAAATTTGTGAGATGTAGGTTATTTTGGATGTAAGTTATTTTATATAAAAATTTACATGTACTCATTGATCATTATAGCAAAAAATCTCAAAGAGAAAATTTATTGTGATTTCTATTACTCAAGATTATTTAAACAAATATTCTTTTATACTATGGTCTTTAGTAAAGTTCACTTGCAGTTTACAAGTGAATTCTGTGCATCTTTGTTTTTTCTGTCCATCACTAATTTATATGTGGGTATGCTAACACTTGTAATGCATCTCAAAATAATTATCAATCATTTTTTCAGATTGGTTTCTTGTGGCTGGATTTAGTTTTCATGTGGAAACTTTGATTCAGAGGAGGTGTAAAGACAGACAATTTTTTAAATTCATTTGTTTTCTGAGTATATGTATCATACATTTGGCTAAGGATGTTAGTTTTGATAACAGAATTAATTAAAAGCTTGATTGCATATTTAACATATATTTTAATACAATACTTTAACTGCTCTATTGCAAATATGTACTGATGTGCAAAAACTAAATTATATTTACAGTTGTCTTGCCAAATGTTTGGTGGTATTAACACACCAAAATAAAAAAGAAAAGAATGAAAGAAAAATTAAAAATAAGCAGCAGAAAATAATAAAACACTGCATAATGCTTAAACAGGAAAGCAAGTGGCCCAAGAGAAAATATCACATCTTAATTGTATTTCTTCTTCTCCTTTTCTGTAGTCAGCTAGTCTTCTTCCTTTCCTGAGACACCGCATAAAGCATTTTTATTGGAGACAGTGATATTCAGTCAACATAATGATGCCATCCGTTTGGCCAAATACCAAAATCAATGCTCTAGCTATTTGTCCAGCATCTGTGCTGCCAAAGACAGGGCTTTCTGTTGACTCTATAAATTAAAGATCAAGTATCACATGCAGAAAGCTGAGAAGCTGATTCCCAGAGAGGCAATGAAGCCTTGGAGTTTTGTTGTTGATTTCCCCCCTGCTGCAGTGGAGAAAGATGTCAGGAGAATCATCACACATCTCCTTTATGCCAAGACTATTCAGAACAGTTGTCTCAATGACCAACTATGGCCATCTGCTAATAAATAAATAGTTAATCCATTATAAATAATCTCTTACACTATGTTTTAGCATGTAGCATTACTTAGATGATCAATTGCTACTTATGTTTTATTTAGCTTTTCTTATAACCTTAGTCCACATACCATAATTATATGAGCATTTGATGTGTGGTTTAGCAGTGTGTGTGTGTGTGTGTGTGTGTGTGTGTGTGTGTGTCTGTGTGTGTGTGTGTATGTTACTGAGGATTGAATGTAGGGGGCATCTACCTCTGAGCTACACCCCCAACCCTTTTTATTTTGATAAACAGAAACTGAGTTGCTGAGAATCTCAGTACGTTGATGAGGTTGTCTTCGAACCTTCAATCCTCCTGTCTCAGCCTCCCAAATACTGGGATTATGCCACCACAGGTGTGTACCACCACACCCTGCTTGGTTTAGCATATTTGATAGTGGATTTCCTGTTGTTTTTCAGGTGCTTATTTTGTATTGTTTAATTTAATCCTTGCCTTACCATAGGCATTATTCTCTACATTGTTTTTGAACTGAGATAATTAAAGCTCAGAGAGCTAAGTCACTTGAACAACCCTGTTAGTGAATAGAAAAGTGACAGTCAAATGCAAATTTTTAATGGTACCAAATATATAGTTTTCTCATTGCACTACTGACACCTGAGATGCCAGTATTGTGTATTTGTTTTATGTACTGATAAATATTGCACTTACGCTTTTCAGTGCTTAATTAGTGAACAGAGGGAACCCAGCCTAATAGTCGTGAAGGCAGAAAAGAAGGATGTTCTCACATGGGGTTTACCCTCACTCATGTTAGATCCTCTAGACCTGCTCAGATACATCAATAGAGAGCTCCTTGAGAAGAAATCTAAGTCTGAATTTGCATTTTTAGAGAAAGACTATAATGATCGATTAGTGGGTTCTACTTCATTGAATCCTTGTTAGTTACAGACATTAACTTATCTACTTTACTTACATCTGCAGACAATATGAAGTCACGGGAGTTGGATATTTTGGAAATTCTGTAGATGCATGTCTGATAATTTTCAGCATATGAATTGTTATGAAACATTTTAATATTCAGCATCAATGTTTCTTCCTATTGGAAAAACAGAGTCCAGAATGGTCTGTTCATTACACTGACTCCTTTTAGTTCTTTAAATGTGTTGAGTCTGCTTCTAGACCTTTTTCAATCCCTTAGTGATTATAGCTGTTGAGTAATAATGCATCATTAGTATGCCATGGTTAGCTCACTTAATGTGTTACTTGAAAGACCCAGGGACAAGCAACCCCTTAAGCAGATTGGTTTTAATTATTAGAGGGAGAGGTATACTACTGCCAAGGTGTTCCTGTTGGCATCAACATTGACTTTTTGCAAAATTTTAATTTGCATTCTTAATTTTGGATCTTTATTCAGTTCAACATTTGGCAACACCCCCACTATCTGCATGTATTCTCCTTGGGGCAAATCTTATATTCTTCATCATTCTACATCTGTTTCTCAACATTTCTATCTCCCTCGGTATTTTCATTCAATTGCACAATAAATCTAATCTGAGTCCAGTCCATCCTTGGAAACCACCTGTCCTTCAAAAGCCAGAGCCTTTCCTGTGCAGTATAGAAGTATAGAAGTAGTAAAACATAGCAAAGAAACATATTTCTAACTCTTTTTACAAATTGTTGGTGCTAATGCTACTTGTTTTTATTTTAGTTTCAAACTCTTTGCAGGATAAAGAAAGCTCATTCTTAACTAGTAACTTTATCTGAACAGAGATAAAAAAGAAATAAATTTCTTTCCATGAAAGAAATTAAAGAAAAATTAGAATTGCTATGACCAGAAATGAGCAACAAATTTGAGTAAAAATTTCCTGTACTGAATGATAGTTGTGAAATCAAAACTTTGAAATTACCAAACTACAAGAATATTTTCACTAATTAACATTTAATTCTCCTATTTATTTTCAAGAAGGTTTATTTTGGCAGAGTCTTGTCATGTATTCGAAAACATATTCAGGGCAAAGAAAACAAAGCTAAAGGAGGGGAGGGAAGGGAAAGAGAGAGGAGGAAATTTGCTTTTGTGACTTGGTGCAGTGGTTGCATAGATACTTTTCCCATCAACATCTGAATTTATTGTACAGTGTGATGCTGAGAACAGACTGTAACATGGAAGAAAGATTCCATTTGTTACTGTCACAGTGAGCAGCTAGACATGGCTAAATTACTTGAAGGTAATTTTAACATCTTTTCCTCAAACACTTGAGCCAAGAAGATATTAATCAAAGTGCTTAGAAAGAAAGGCACTGTATAAATTGTGGATTTTTTTTTAAAGAAGCATTTTCTTTTTAAAATGTGGAGGTATTATTTTGTTCTTCATGCAAATGTTAATGAGCTGTTTTATATTTTAAGTGATAAACTCAGCATCTCTTCGTGGTATTTAAAATGACACCTTCATGGAAATTTTAGAAATGCTTAATTATAGGATGCTGAGTATAGTGCACACTATGCCAAAAGAACATTGCTTATTGCAGGCATACAAAGTACATGTCAGTTGAAAGAATTTCCAAGCCAGAATATAAAACTTGTCTCTCACTGTGGAAAATGAGAAAGTTTGGGTTTTAGCACATTTTTCCCAATGTTATCTTTAGCCACTTCTAAAGAATTCAGCCAGGTGTAGTGGGACATGCCTATAATCCCAGTAATTAGGAGGCTAAAACAGGAGGATCACAAATTTGAGACCAGTTAACAAGATCCTCCGCAACTTAGTGAGACCTGCTTCAAAATAAAAGACAAAAAGGGCTGGAATTGTGGGAGTGTACCTCAGAGGTAGAATGCCTTTGAGTTTAATTCCTAGTGCCAAAAAGAAAAAAGAAAGAAAGAATGAATGAATAAATAAATAAATAATTCAGCACTAGGAAATGGGCAAGAATCAAAGTCTTTCTTTTGTTGTTGTTATTATTATTATTGTTGCTGTTAAATAAGAAAAGAGGATCCCAGATTTGAGGACAGCCTCAGCAATCTAATGAGGAGGACCTTAGCAACTTAGTGAGACCATGTTTCAAAATAAAAAAAAAAATAAAATAGGACTGGGGGTCAGAGGTAGAAGACCTCTGGGTTCAATCTTCAGTCATGCACACAAACACACACATACACACACACACACACACACACACACACACACAGATATCAAAAGGAGTAAAATTTAGAAGGCAGGAGAAAGTATGTGGGAAGGGGAAGGTGCAGAGGGTGGATTACACACACACACACAGAAAGAGAGAGAGAGAGAGAGAGAGAGAGAGAGAGAGAGAGAGAGAGAGAGAGAGAGAGAGAGAGAGAGAGAGAGAAATAGTATCTTTAGATTCTTCTTTCCTTTTTTTCCTTTGGATTAAACACCATTTCCAGAACTGCCTCTTCCTGAGTTAAGGGATAATTGAGCAAAAGGCAGCCTGCATTTCCACAGCCACGTTTTTCTTAAAAGTCTATTGGATACTAGAAGCAAATACCCAAGAGCAGGATGTTGCCTCCACAGAGCACAGATGTTTCTGATTTCCTTGAAGAGCAAGAAGTAGAGAAGAACTGCTCTCTGTCCTGCTCGTGTCTCCCACAGAGGAAGGAGTATGTTGATCATTGTCACATAGCTTCAGCTCAGGCACTTAGAGCCACCTCCTTCTTCCTACTCAGGACAGTCCAGCTGGCTTAGCCAGGTCCAGAGGCCGCCTCCCCCTCCATTGGCTTCCTAACCACAACATGAATGGGAACCCAACCTCACAGGTACCCCATTCATCCATTTGTTGTGCATCTATCTTTCAGCCTCTTTTCTTTCTTTTTTAATCCAAAAGTCTTTGTTGACCCCTCTAAGCTCCTTGGTTCACAGTGGTGAGCCCTCTCTTCTTCTGGAGCTCACAGTCTTCTACATAGTTTTCTGTCTCTGGGTTCCCTTTTATTGACTTCATTTGCTCTGCTATCTCATCCACATAAGTCATGTTCTTCATAAAACTTCCTTTTATCAGTCTTTCCAGGATCACATTTCTTACTTTTCCCTTCCCTATTCTGTACTTATGGCGCTATGATTTGGATGCCCCCCACAAAAGCCCAGGTATTAAAGGCTTGGTCCCCAGCCGTGGACCTTTTGAGATGTGACAGGACCACCATTAAAAGATGGAGACTAGTTAGGAAGTCAAGCCATTGGTAGCATGCCCTTGAAGGGGCCATTGGGATCCCCAACTTCTTCTATCCCTTTTGCTTCACAGCTGTCACGAGGATAGCAGCCTCCTCTGCCACACACTCCTGCCATGACGTACCATGATGTCCAAAGCACCAGGGCCAAGCACCCATGGGCTGAAACCTCAGAAACCCTGAGCCCAAATAAACCTCGCCTCTTTGTGAGTTGACCATCTCAGGTATTTTGTCCCAGCTACAGAAGGCTGACTAACATAGGGAATGTAGGATAAATAACAGCCACATGTTACTTGGAAATGTCCTCGGAGATCCTTCATATCTGACCATCCTACTAACTGCATTTGAAGTTTCTTGAGCTTCAGATTCCTGTCTGCAATTCCCACTCTTTATGCCATCAGCAACTAGAGCTTGTCTCAGCTTGCAGCGAGTGAGTGACAGGGCATGTGTGATGGAGTTCTACACCTTCCTTAACTACGCCTTGCTTCTTCCTAAAAGTTCCTCCACATAACCTTGGCCAGCTTTTCATTCCATCCTCCCAACCTTAGCTATTTTTTGTGGTACTGGGGATTTAACCCAGGGGCATTCTACCTCTGAGGTAGATCCCCAACACTCCCACCCCCCGCCTCTCCATGCACACTGTTTTTTGGTTTGCAAATAGAGTTTTGCTAGGTTGCTGAGAGTCTCACTATGTTGCTGAGGCTGTCTTGGAACCTGTGATTCTCCTCTCTAAACCTCCTAAGTACTGTGATTAAAAGTGTGTACCACCAAGCCCAGCTCAACCCTCCTATCTTAAACTTAACACAGTTTTCTCATTCTCTACAGCCAATCCCTTCTCTGGCCTCATAGAATAATAGAAATTACAAGTAAGAAGAAATTTTCTCCTTTTCTACTCCAGCAACTTATCTCCATCCTCACTCTTTTAAAACCTTCTTTCCTTTCACTGGGCAAGAGGAGATGTCAGTCATCATGGTCCAGAAAAAAACAGAGGTCTTGGGTCCATCCTTGGCAGCTTCCCTGGGGAAATGTCTCCATCAGTTTCTTTATACTTTTGTTGGTGCATTATAGCTTCACATCACAATGTGGTTCAGAATGATAGTGACACACATGCCCACAGCAGCGCTCATTGCTCTCTTGGATCATCAGCTTCATTACAAATGACATTCCTTAGAGCACAGAAATGTCCTGGTCTCCACAATGCTAAACAATCTTAAAAGGCAGTCAAACCACATGGCCCCTTTCTTCTTTGTAGCCATCATCTAGAAAAGGGAGGGCACCACCTGCTATTTCTACGTGTTCACTTCCAACTCTCCCACTTTCTGCTGCAGTTGGATGCATCTATACTCAGGGATACCTACAAAATACAAGGACTCCACTGTAATAATTTACCAAAGATCTCTCTACACACTCCATGAATACTACTCTTCTAGTTGCTAAATCTGCAAGACTTTGCAGGCTTGGAACTCTTATGGCAATGAACTTGTTTAGCAATTCTTGAGGCTACTCTTTTGTTGGTCTATTGAAATCCCCCTTTTTAACTGTTTACTCTTTTCTGACCACCTTTTCAGATCCTACTCTTTGAATATTCGTATCCATTTTTTAAATTTCTAAAAAATTTCCGTTGAGGGTTCCATTTTTGGAACTTCTCTTTTACTATATTCATTCTTATAATTTCAGCTGACAGCTTTTTCTGCTAATTACAAGGTCCAAATCTCCAGTACACTCATTCTCCAAATCCTGGGAACAATTGACTAATTATTCCTGTATCTACTTACATGTATTCCAAGCATTCAACAGAGCATGCCTGTAGCAAAATCCATTCTGTTTCCTGCACAAAGCTTTTCTTCTATTTCAGTTAGTAGCATTACCTATCTGCCTAAGCCAGAGAAAGAACAGCTGGTCAGTGTTGCCTCATTCTTTTTTATACCTTTTCATCCAATTGATCAAAGAGTTCTGAAGATTCAGCTCTTTGATAGCTCTAGAGTGTCTTTTCTTTTCCCTCCTCGGTGGCATTATTTAATGAAGACTTTCGTCACTAGGAATTACCTAAGTCCTTAATCAGACTCCTGTGTCAGTGGGTCTCAATCTTGGCTCTTCCACCATAACCAGTTAGGGACCTTTTGACATCCCCAATGCCCAGGCCACACCCCAGATCATTACTTTAGGATCTATGGAGATGGGATTCAGGTATTCAAATGTAAAATAAAGGTTAAAAAAAAAACTCGAGAAGTCCAAACAGCCCCTCTAGACTCCTAGAACTTGAATCTTGAATGCTAGTGATGTCTTCAGAATATTCTTTCTGTAAAGTTGACCCTATTATTCTCTACTGAATAGTACCCCACTGCCTTTGAGTAAACACTAACTTCCTAGAGTAGCCTTACTATTATTTACATTTAATTAAATCGCTTATTAATTTTTAAATAGATATCACTGGTATATGATAAATAATTTGAAATGTGCAAAAAATATACTGGGGGGGGGGACTTCCACCTATTTCTTAATCCCCCAGATACTCACTCCACCTTCTTTTTTATTTCCTTTTTTTTATTGGTGCATTGTAATCATACATTTTAATGAGGTACAAGCTGGTAAAGGCATACATCCACACATTACTCATTTAACCCTTCCCCAATTCTCACCCCATTCTCTCCCTCTCCCTCCTTCTCATGTTCGGCTTAGTGATCGGCTTTATTATGTTTGTGAATGTACATCCTGTGCATTCGGGTACTTCCCTCTCCCCACCTCCCATCACCTTCACTTAGGTCACCTTCTTTGCTTATATAAGGTTTCTCCTTCTCCTTCTTCATCCCTCCTATGACCCACTTTCCCCCTAGCTTCCGCATATTAGGGAGAACATCCGATTTTTTACTTTTTATGACTGACTAATCTCACTTCGCATAATGTTCTCCAGTTCCATCCATTTTTAGTGTTATCATGTTCACCTCACCCTACATTCTTAGGCAACCACTACTTCCAGTACCCTTCACAATATAGTCTGTGTTTATTTTCTTCTTTTAAAAACAAGAATGATAGAACACTACAACACTGTTTTGTTTCATGTTACTTTTACTTAACAATGTATCTGAGGCATGAATTCATCTCAATATATAGAGTTATATTGTGTTGCGTTTAGTTGAACATTTTTCTACTATATGCATACAAAACAATTCATTTAGTGGAAACTTGCTTTATGTTGTTCTAATCTCTTGTTATACGCGGTTGCAAAGACCAGCCTTGTACATGTCATTTTGAGCACATGCCCAAAACACATGCACATTTTACATCTGGATAGGAATTGCCAAATTATCTTTTACTGAGCCTACGCCAGTTTACATTTCCACCAGCAGTACTTGTTCTCCATGCTGTTTCCAACATAGTATATTCATCAAAATTTTGATATCTTCTATTGCCATGCTTATCTCCAAAAAAAATGAACTAAATATCTTCTGAAGTGTTGAAGGCCATATGCATTTATTTCTTTGTAAATAGTCTACCCATTTTTTTCCCTGAGCTCTTTTATGTTATAGTTTCCTCAAATATTAACTAAATAATTCTAAAAATGAAGATTGTTAACATGACCAAAAAGAGTGTGGGGCAGTGGTGGAAGGGAAAACCCAAGTGTAAATTTATAGAGGTAATAACGAGAACAGATGGATGAAGGGGAGAGGGCTCTTTCTCTTGAAGAACTGCTCTGACATGTCAATATCCACTGAGAATACTTCTGATAAAAATATAATGGTCAACTTTTTATATGAACACCACATAAACTAGAGTTATCTTTTGAGCCATATATTCTTTGCCTGACTACATACCAGAAAAAAACAAACAAACAACCAAAAAACAAAACAAAAAAAAAGAGAAATTTTAAACAAGACTGATTCCAAAAGGGGAATGTTATTGTTTCCAGATGCCCATATGAAGTCCAGGCTAGAGAGATAATGTCAAAGGAGTTGTATTTATTTTCCCAGGCAATGTATATTCTGTGGAACTAACCATATAAATGGTTATAAAAATAGAGCATATGATTTTTGAGAGAGATATTTTCAAACTACTGATAAATTTGTGTTCTCATATAGAGAAATGCTTACTTAGGGATTTTTTGAAAGGCAAAATTAAAACTAATTCATATTTTATAACATTTCAACTGTGTCCATGTGTGATAACATGCCCTCTCCATATACTAAGCCAATATGGGTAAAAGAAATTCAAAGATTGGTTTGCTCTATTTCTCCATATTGATATATAAAGGGCCTGGAAATGAGAATGAGGAATTTTAGGTGTTTAGGTTAGGAGATAACGTGGATGAGAAGCTCAAAATTCAGCTCTGATGCATCAGGCATCTCTATCAAGAGAAAGATTGTGGACTGATTCTATGAGTCCTTAATTGAAGTCCCTTATTTTTTCCCTCTTTAGACTTGCTTCTCATTCAGTTTAACAATATTTTCTTTAAAAAAATTTTTTTGGGGGGGGAGCCATTCTACCTCTGAGTTACATCTCAGCCCATTTATTTATTTATTTATTTATTTATTTATTTATTTATTTATTTATTTATTTTGAAACAGGGCATTGTTAAGTTTTTCGAGGTTCTCAGTAAATTGTCGAGGCTGGCCTGGAACCTGCAATCCTTCTGTCTCAGTCTCCCAAGTACTGGGATTACAGGCAACACCATGCTGGGCTAACAATTTTCTTAAAAATGACCAGTTTACATTATTTTTTTGGAAAGAAGTAGAGGTCATTAATATTATTTCTCTAGTGAAATAATTAGAAATTTTCTAAATAGAGTTTCATTCTTAATAGTATATAAGGTATTATATATAGTTTCTTTCTCTTCCTTTTAAAGCCAATTTCTGTTTTTTGGAAGGCTAAACAAGGAGTTTACTATTAGCTTTCTATTTATTTTATTCTTCTTCCATGTATTTAAGTGTATTCTTGGCTTAGTGCACAGCTTTACTCTCACTCTATAGACTTTACTCATGTCCCAGGGTTATAAAATTCACTCATGCTACACCTCAGATGTGCAGAGAAATTGTATTTCCCTAGACTCCCATCTGCTTGTTAAAGGGAATTATACTTTAGTTATATTTGCTTTAAAAGTTGGTGTGACTGAGATGTGTTAATAGTCTCTAAGGTACCATGTATTCTAAAGATAAAAAAAAACAAAACAAAACTATGAAATCCCCTGATGTCTTTCTTTGACAGCTTATTTTATAAGATGGAGATAGGAATGTGGCTCCTGGAGTTCCTGAGAAGGAGATAAGCCAGGGTTGTGAGGTATTCTGTGCCTTGGTCTGACTCTTTCCTGCTCATTCTTTTCTCCTTGACCCACCAAAGCTCACTGGCTTTCATGTAGGGTCTCATTAGTGCTGTAGACTTTTCTAAGGGTGATCAATGAATTACATTTGACTCCGACTGGGTGATATTTTCTTTAGTCCAAACTTCTTCACTTTTTCCAGAATATTTGGGAGTGTCCCCTTATTTTCTTTGACCCACGCTAATTATTTTTGAGATGTCAATTTTTCAAGTCTGCATGCTTCTTCAAGGTTCAGAAGCTCTGTTGCTTTCACTCTGCTTAATGGGCATGAAGCTATGTTCTAGGGATGTGGGCACTGAAAACTGGAGTCCACTCCACACTCCAAGCACGTCATCCATGTACTACAAAGAAATGCTTCTGAGTCTTGACTTCTTGCTACTTGCAGGACTGTCTCCTTCCTAGGATTCTTGTGATCTACTCTTTCCAGAGGATCCAACCTCTCTTTCTATAAATAAACTCCAAACTAGAATTGTTCATGACAAAAAATGGAAATTAACTCATATCCTTCCTTCCTTCCTTCCCTCCCTCCCTTCTTCCCTTCCTCCCTCCATCCTCCTCTCCTTCCTTCCTTCCTTCCTTCCTTCCTTCCTTCCTTCCTTCCTTCCTTCCTTCCTTCCTTCCCCCCTCCCTTCCTTCCTTCCTTCCTTCCCCCCTCCCTCCCTCCCTCCCTTCCTTCCTTCCTTCCTTCCTTCCTTCCTTCCTTCCTTCCTTCCTTCCTTCCTTCCTTCCTTCCATTGTCTCTTCCTCTTCCTTTTTCTCTTTCTCTTTTTTCCTGATATTGGGACTTGAACCTAAAGCATTCTACTCCTGAGTTCTGCTCCCAGCCCTTTTTATGTTTTGTTTTTGAAACGAGGTCTTGCTACGTTGCTGAGTTTTGCTAAGTTGCTATGACTGTTCTTAAACCTGCAATCCTACTGTCTCAGCCTCCCAAGTACTAGGATTACAGGTGTGCACCACCATGCCCGGCATGCTTGTTTCTTTTTGTTGTCATCTTCAACCCTGGTTTATATGAAGTATAATGTCAAGTATCACCAACCTTACCTCTAAACCCTACATCTAATATATTAATTTATCTAATTTTCACTATAATTTATCATTCTATTTTAAGCCATCATACTTTCTTGTCTTGAGTACTCTATTTTATTTTCCTTTACTGTCTTACACAGTAGCCCATGGCATCAATTTGATGGTGTGTCTCTCTTGCTTTAAGTCTCTCAGGCTTATCATACTATAGAAAATATTCAACCTTTTTACCCTGACCCTATGATCTTGTCCTTGCCTATTTTTGTGTCTTCATCCTCAGTCCCATTACCCCTTGACCATTGTGATTCAAAGGCACCAAGCTTTTTTGTGTTCTACAAACACACTATTTCATTCCGGGACCAGGATCTTTGCACTGACTATTCCACCCACTTCTACACCTTCCAGGAAAGAAATTCTCCACACCAAGTTATGAGGTATTAATGTCTGAAGAGTTAGTGTCTGCATCTTACAATTTAAAACTGGGCTTAAATGTATCATTTTCAATAGAATCTCTAATCAAATAACCCATCATGGGCATTGACTGAGGCTTTTTAAAAATTTTTATTCTCTGCATAGCATCTAGCATTATTTTATATTAGTCGTAATATATAAATCTGGTTTTCCTCTGTTTAATATCTCCTCCCCTTCCCATTCCATTCCACAAGTGACCATGGGTCATATCAGATGTTCAAAGACATATTTGTGAAAAGAGTAAATCAATGAATGAATGACTGTGATCTTTTTGAAAAGAAAGCTTCAAATAGCTTTTGCTTAGGTACCTAAAATGTCTTTGGGATCAGGCCTACCTACCTTTTAGAAAGAAGAGAAGGGGAAAATGGCACAAATTAATATTTGAATACATTTTCTGTCCTCCATGTCATAACTGTATGTTAGCATAGTAAAGAAGGTGAAATTATGTGGCTTGCATCTTCTTAAAGGGCAAAAGCAAATGCCTGAACCTATCTGGTTTTTATTTTCCTTCCCTTTAAAACTTGAGTAAAAAATCCTGGTTTGTGGAAGTTTTGGGCAACAAATAAAATTGTGGATATAAATGCACTTTCTGAATTGTTTATAATGAAAGCAACATGTCGCATTCATCTCATTGCCAGAGTGGATCAAAAAAGAGAAAGAATATGGATATGAAAGACATATGAAAGCATAACTTTACATTAGCGTGACCAACTGTGTTAGTTAGGATTCTCCAGAGAAAGAACTAATAGAAAGTACACATTAGCCAACACACACACCCCCCCCCACACACAGAGTTTCTAAGTATGTATGTGTATAGATAGATGATAGATATAGAGATATAGAGATAAGTACCATGATCTGTAAGAACTAAGAAAGCTGGTAATACTTCAGTAGAGGTCCAAAAACCTGAGATCCCCCTGTATAAGTTCCAGTCCAAATCTAAATGTCCAAAAACCAAGATTCCCGAAGTCTAAGGACAGAAGAACATTGATGTTTCATCTCAAATATAAAGAACAAATTTGCCCTTTTCTCTCTGCCCATTTTGTTTCATTCAGCCTCCCAATGGACATGATGATGGTGGCCCAGTCAGTAAAGGTGATAGTCTTTACATAGCCTACTAGTTCAAATGCTAATATCATCCAGGAGCATCCTAATAAAAATGCCCAGAAAGTTTTTATCACCTATCTGAGAATTCTTAACCCAGTCAAGATGACATTTAAAATTAACTATCATACCTGTCTTCCAGGTTTGTCGAAGACTGCAGGGTTTTCTGGAGTGTCAGCCATTCTGTGTGGGCGTATCAGGATTATGTAGTCACCCTGATTTTGCACCAGTCAGACCACATTTCATTGGTCATAAATACAAGGACTAAGATAAGCTGGAGTTGTAGTTTAGTGGTAGAGTGCTTGCCTTGCATGTGTGAGGCCCTGGATTCAATTCCCCACCCCACCCCTAAGGACTAAGATAAAGTAATACAACCCTGCAAACCTGGGGGATTTGGAAAGTATTTGGAAATGTGAGAACTCTGAAAACCTTGCTAAATTAAGTATGGGAAGACCAGAGTCTGTTTTACATGGAAAGGAGACTCATACAGAGTGTGTCTGGAAAGAAGATACGGATATATATATATATATATATATATATATATCTTCATGTTGTTATTCTGAGTATTTCTTTCTTCTTTCTCTCTTTTTTTTTTTTTTTTTTTTTTTTTTGCAGTACTGGGGTTTGAATTGAACCCAGAGGCATTTTACTTCTGAGCTACACTCCCAGTTCTATTTTTTATTCTTTATTTTGAAACAAGGTCTCACTAATTTACAGAGAGCCTCACTCTGAGGCTGAGCTGAGGCTGAGGCTGTAGCTGAGGCTGGCGGTGAACCTGTATCCTCCTGTCTCAGCCTCCCAGGTACTGGGATTACAAGTATGTGCCACCATGCCCAGCTCATTTCTGAGAAATAGAGGCTGAAATTGGTAATTAAAATTAGAAAGATTTTAGGTCTAACTATGGGAATAATTTCTAACAGTATGCTTCAATAATGAAATGGAACGTCTGCTTCTTCTGCATTATTTAGTGATGAAAATATGCCAGACACACTGCTAGATCACCAGAATACAAAATTAAGAAGAATGCATTCTTAAGCCGGGCTGGTGGCGCACGTTTGTAATCCCAGCATTCGGGAGGCTGAGACCGGAGGATCCGGGTTCGCGGCCAGCCTCAGCTACCTAGTGAGGCACTCCGCAACTTAGTGAGACTCGGTTTCAAAATAAAGAATAAAAAATAGGGCTGGGGGTGTAGCTCGGAGGTAGAACGCCCTCGAGTTCAATCCCCAGTACCGCAAAAAAAAAAAAAAAAAAAAAAAAAGAAGAATGCATTCTTTATCTGACCATGTCTCTTGAATCCATTGTTTCTTCTTGGTTTTTTCTATTTGTTTAATATAAAGTGCAAGTATCTTCCATTCCCCACCTGGTCTACTCTTCTATCTGGATTCCAAACATTCAGTGCACCAATACATCCTTCACAGCAGCTAGAGAAATATGGATGTGTTCCCTTCCCTGTTCATTCATTTAAAATGATAATATCCATTGCTATTAAAGATGATTAAAATGGAAAGTCTAGAGTAGACCTAAATATTTCTGGTCTTTTTGACTCTGAGCATCATAAGAGATCAGTCATATCTTTCTTATCTAGTGCTGGATGTTTCCTATTGTCCTTCTGATGTGAAATACTGTGTTTTCCTCTTTTCTCTACTTTGTCTCTTGTTAGGTGAGAGAAAAAGGCAAACAACAAACAAGCAAATGAACAAAGAACCTCTTCCCCTGTAGATGCACGTCAGGTGGTGTCTTGCTTTAAATTGCCCCACCTGCTACACCAAATCTTCTGAGAGTCATGTGCTAGTCTGTAGAAAAATCACCTGCCAAGATGTGAGTGATCATGAGAGATCTGTGTATGTCTGTGACTAGAGCAATGTGTTCCCGATGCTGACAGCAGATCTCACTCTCCACAGTGTGCCTTAAATCAGCACAACTGGCCAACTATTGAACTCACTTGCAAATCTTTAAGAGATGAATTACTCATGTTCTCCAACTACACCCCATATTTAGAGATATAAAGAAACAAAATCTCCAAAACTGGACCAATGATCCTACTTTTTTTTTTTTTTTTTACATTTTCCAGATTTTGATTACCAGCTATGTTTGGGAGTTGAAGTTTTCACTTATTGAATCATTATAGTTCTGTGGCTTAAATTTGGATATTAAATGAGAAATAGAAAGCAATTGGTCCAAAGTAGTCAACTAGCACATCAATGACTCCAAACTTAAGTCTTCTGACTCCTGACAGCCGATATGACATGTTTCTCTATGACACACTTCAGTTTTTAAGAGAAGCATTGTATCGTGCAGAAAAAGACCCTGAAGGAATCATAATAGGGGTAACTCAAAAGGAGGGTACCATTTGAGCTAAACTGCTCAGTCAAAGCCTCTCCTGTGTTCGAAGTTAGTTTGAAAAACTTCCAAAGCAGGAGTCTGCAAATTCCAATATAAGGAAGACTAAGCTAGGGTCCCAACACTGGAAATTCAGACTCATTGGAGTCTTAAAAATATGTGTCCATAAAAGGCTCCAGGGCAGTTCTCAGGTGCATAGTAAGGATTTGGTGAACTCTGCTCAAAATTGTTTTCCAGTCTCAGGTACGGTGTTTAGTTACTTCCAAAATGGTCATTCTCAAACCTGACTTCACATTGTAGATGTTTTGAAGAATTAAAAAAAAAATACTGAAGTTGAGGCCATATACTAAGAGATTCTGATTTAATTTGTCTGGGATGAGACTTAATAGTATTTTGGCAAAGCTTTTAGGTAATTCCAATGTGAAGCTAGGACTTAAGAAGATAGATCAATCATTGGAACCACATGTATTAACTCTGCCTCTAGATTAAAGCAGGAGGTAAACAGAAGGAATTCTGATTGCTTATCTGCTTCCTATGTGTAAACAAAATTATGAGACATCTTTCAAAGATAATGAAGCATCCCATAGCAACTCTATAGTATTAGTCATATGCTTACAGATTAACATGTAATCCACTCCTCCAGAGAGAGTTCTTAAAAATAAAATATAATTATAGAGTCCTCTTTCAAGAGATGTGAGTAAAGAAGTGAGTCCGTCCATTAGATTAAGGGGGAAAAAAAGACAAAAGGAAAAGAAATAGTTATATTCATGTGATATAAGAGTTATTAAGATGTTTACATTTTAATGTTAAAAATCAAGAAATGTAACTGTAACATTTGGGAGGTAAGATTCTTCACATTATAGACAATAATGACAGTTATGACGCACACACACACACACACACACACACACACACACACATACACTTTAATTTCAGATTCAATGTCATCTTATCAGTTCAATTGTGAATATTGGAACAGACTGCTGAGACCTAGTTTCATGCCACTGTAAACTTCATTTCTTTTTAGCTACCATGAACAAAATTCTAGCTGGCCCAGAATTTTTATATTCCTTCCCCAAGGGATGAGCACCTTATTGGGAGCCTCTGGTCTGCTTTGTCTGCATTTTATCAGAATGGGGAAATGCCTTAATGACTCCTTCTACCATCCTTAGTTGGAAGCAGTTTTGCCTCCTAACACTTTTGAGAACTTACCAAATTAAGAATGATGTTGGTGTCAAGCAACTATGACTGCAAATTTCCACTAACAAAGAACTTGTACACATTGCTCTTAGTTCTATAGTAAATGATAATCCCAAATAATTTCTTTGGAGCTAAAAATGTTTTTTTCTCAGTGTCAGTGATATTTATTTATTTATTTGGAAGAGATCGAACCCAAGGATGTTCTACCTCCTAGCCACACCCCTAGCCCTATTTTAATTTTTATTGTGAAACATGCGCTCACTAAATTGCTGAGGGACTTGCTAAATTGCTGAGGCTGGCTGAGAACTTATGATCCTCCTGTTTCAGCCTCCCAAGTATTGGGATTACAGGCATGGGGCACCATACCCATCTAGGCACAATACTTTCAATTTATCAGAGGCTTTCTGGTGAGTTCTCTATTACTCCCATCACTTTCTGTGTCCATATCTTGTCTACTTATTATTTTTCTTCAGCACCTTCATTATCTTACAAAACAAAATCCATTCATTTATTTTTCTATACTTCTTCCCTTGAGATTATAAACTGCAAGAGGACAACCATCCATTTTATTTTACTTATTCCAAAAATGAATGCTAGACCAGAATCTGGCAATCAATAAATACTGAATAAATGAAGTAAGGCTGTTACCTGTGTATATGTTAACTAAAATTTACCTAATGGCACTAACAGAAAAAATAATGAAATATTTATTACCTCCCTACAATTTAACTATGTTCAAAGCTAATTATTTGCATATTGGTGTTTTCTTTTTAATTAGTCAGTGTTCGTAAATTAAATATGCTCATTTTATGTTTGCTTGATTTTCACACATCATGTATAACCTGTACTGACATCCATTTACCTGCTACTAACTGATGTGATCACTGTTATGGCTGTAAATTGCTAGCACATTGCCACAAATGATATGATTGGGGGTCATGACATGTTATGCACTTTAACTTTTTCCTCTTCAGGAAAGCTATATTAGTTTTCCTGAGTACTTCGTGTGTTCAAAATATTAAACACTGTCTGAAGTGTCAGTCATCTTAAAACATTTGTTTGGAAAATACAAATTTGTTTGAACATGATTGATATATTAGGGAATAATTTGAGCATAACATAAATTTTGTGTTTCCTTTTGCATGTTTTCTCAGATGAGTACAGAAAATTGCATCCAGCTGAACCAAGCTGAAGAGGAATACACAACAATACAAACACATACACAAACACACACACACACTCCTGAAACATCTATTGGATTCCTTGCACAACTTCCCATGTTACTGCAGATGGCCTCTGTCTACCATTTCATGGTAACTCGCAAGCTGCAATTCGATGCCTAGTTCTACA
Organism: Graphiurus murinus; assembly: GCA_004027655.1. NCBI lineage: Eukaryota > Metazoa > Chordata > Mammalia > Rodentia > Gliridae > Graphiurus > Graphiurus murinus. The sequence goes on along the minus strand of PVLC010001592.1, from coordinate 103,657 downwards.
AACTTCAAGTCTCATTAAGGCACCATATTCACTGTATTCATTGTCAATACACATACACATATGCACATATATACTTATTTATATATGTTTTAACATATAATATCGAAACGATATTATATCAGGTTTCTATCCTTTGTTTTGTTTTGTTCAGGTACTGGGGATTGAACCCAGGGGCATCCTACCTCTGAGCTATACTCTCAGCCCTATTTTATTTTTTATTTGGAAACAGGATCCTCACTAAGTTGCTGAGGCTAGTTTCAAACTGTGGTCCTCCAGTCTGAGGCTGTCTTTGAACCTGTGGTCTTTGAACCTGTCTCAGCTTCCCAAGTACATTACAAGTGGATTACAGGTGGGCACTTGCCATACCTGACTGTTTTCTATCCTTTTTAAATGTGTCACCTACACATTATGTATAGCAAGGACATTTTAGCTGAATTATTTTATGGATTTAGGGAAAATAAAGGGTGAGAAAGAACAGGAAGGGGCTAAATTTGTCTTTTTATAAGGATTTAGTCTTGCAAAAACTAAATCATCTGCCATAATAAGCCCAGTCCCCTGAAAATGGCATTAACACAGTCACTCTGCTCCTATTGCCTACTTACCTCTTCTTAAGTCGCAACTTCCAACACAGCTACATTGGGGATTAAGTTTCCAATAGGTTTGATGGGTACTTGGGAAGGAGTTTTGCTTTTCAGAGCATTCCATGGAACCAAAGGGGCCAGGCTTTTTATACCCCTGCATTCTCAGTCACCAGATATGGTTGTGGTGGGAAGAGCATGGCCTTGAGGTGGCTATCTGTGATATTCTTAACCAGAATATTAACAATGATACTATTGGTACTATTACTAGTCTATAGGCCATATTCAATTTAACCAGTTACTCAACTAGTTTCTTTTCATCAACAGAATCTAATTCAGTGTCTCATGCTGCCTTTACTTGTCATGAATTATACCAAATGTATTTACATATTTTAGTGTACTTGCGTTATATTCCCAACTGTTTTGCATATCTGTACATCTATGCAAGATTACTAAGGCAAGTACTCGATATACAACATTTTTGGCATACATAATTATTAGGTTAATAATTGTGAATGAGTAAGCCCTGCCTGCATGCTTTTCAAGGATCTTTCTCTGTTGAATGTTATCTACTAGAATTATACCCACATTGATATTCAATTTGTTTAGTAATTTGTTAGGAATGAATGAAATTGAAATATATTAGTAGGGCACCTCTAATGACAAAAATGATACAAATCAAGCAAAAAGTTCCTTCTTCATCACTTTAAAAAAAAAAGTCACATTTTCAATGGGTAGAGAATATAATACAAGAGAAGATAAAGCAAGTGCTTTGAGAATACTTTAGGGAGGTGATTTTGAATCTTATTTTGAAATATGTGGTTGGACTGAGTTAATAGAGAAGAAAGGAAGGCGATTTTGCAGTAAATAGTGATGCATAAAGCCACAGAAGTATGGGACTAGCATATGGGTGTGAAAGACAGTAGGCTGGAAAAGATGATTAATTCTTTTCTTTATGAAATCAGCTGGCAGAGAAAATGTATCCTCATCTAAATTAACTAAGAGGGCTTTTGAGGAATGAATTTATTTTCTGAACTTGTTTGGATTTTGTATGGTAAGTGCTTACTGCTTTTCTGTAATTCATTCATTAATTTGCTCATTCATTCATTCATTTTTGAATGTCTAAGAAGTCCATAATCATATAAGCTAATTTCTTACTGGGTTAAAGGGAAGTAGATTTGGAAATAATAATTTAGAGTGAAGCAGGGATTTTTCACTTTAGTCGTGTAGCAATTGTAGGAATTTTATGCATATAATTTTATAAAAATATAGATTAAAGCACAATTTGTATGGTTAATTATTTTAATAGAAGTGCATTAATTACATTCTTTAGTTACTGATTTATAGGATATACTAATGGTGCTAGTATTTTGAGAAGGGACATCACAATCTTCAATTATTCTCCTTTTATTTTACCAAATGAATAGCAATATTTTCATATTTATTTTAGAATGAATATTTGTTTTTTTTTCCTTTCATACTGCCTACTTTTCTGATAACTCTAAACATTTGGGTTTTGTTTCTGTGCCTGAAAAGCTGTATTTGCAAGACTGTGAGGACTAAAATGGGGTAGGATTTTACCTTAAGCTCCATGTTATCTTGGGTGAAAAGGATTAGCACACTGTTCAGTAAAGCACTGAGTACTTAATGAAGCCATGCTCCTTCTCCAGAGACTTTAAGTCTCCTTCAAATGCTTAGTTGAGAAGGCAGCTTCTAAGGACTCTAGGGTATAAAATTTAGTGGTTTTGATTTTTGTATTTTCTGCCTTTAAAACCAATAGTATAGCTAGTCAAAACCAGTCAGATGATGTCAGAATGTTTGTTGCATTTAAATCAACATTTCCTCTTCTTCTTCTTTTTTTTGGTACTGAGAATGAACTCAGAAGCATTCTACTTCTGAGCTACACACCCTGAGGGTCTTGCTAAATTGCTCAGGTTGGCCTCAGACGGGCAATCCTCCTGTCTCATCCTCTCAAATACTGGGATTACAGGCATGTGCCACCACAACAAGCCATTTCTTCTTTTAATAATGGAAACACTTTTGGTACTAGAAGACATGGGAAAACATTTTTAATGGTAATATTTATTAGAATTTAGAGGCATGTGAGGTTATGTTACATTTGTCATTACTTACACTCAAGCAATTGACTTATATACTTGATTTGTGAAGAAATGTTCTCAATTACAAGTATATGTTGCATGGCATTCTTCGTGCACTTCCCAAATTTGCTTTATGGACACACTAAACTATATAAACAACACTCTTCAATATCTCTTTCAAAACTGGTCCTCTCTTTCTGGATTCTTTGTCTTTATTAGTGGCATCCTAATTTGCATGGTTGCCTAGATCAAACCTACAGGATGAGTTATCTCCCTGTTAGATGACATTAGATAATGTGTATGACACTTTTATCCCAAATGACAATGATCATTCCTTACTCCATTGCTTTAAGAGTGTGTGTCCTTAAGTTGTTAATGTGTGTGTCTCTTGATGCCAGAGCTTTGATCATTGTCTGGAATGAAATAGTAAATATCTGAGGAATGATTACAGGATTAAATTAATGAGTTATTTCTTTCTCTCATGTCTAATTGGCCTCCAAGGAATTTTGATTTTGTTTTTGATATATTTTTTAAAAAATTTTTATTAGTGCATTGTAATCATACATCTTTGTTAGGTACAAGCTGGTAGAAGCATACAGGCACACATCTCTCATTTAACTCTTCCCCAATTCCTGCCTACTAACACAAAAGAACTGAGTAGTTGTGATAGAAATTGGCCCTCAAAGCCTATCTGGCCTTTTAGAAGAAAAGTTTGTAAAGCCATAGTTTAAAAAGAGATGTCTAGGAATACAATGCAATCAGAAAGGGAAAAAGATTATGAAAAATATGTTTAATTAATTCTGTGTACTGCATGTGAATACAAATATCATCCTTAAGCTGGGTATTATGGCACATGTCTATAATCCCAGTATTTGGGAGGCTGAGATAGGAAGAACACAGGTTTGAGGCCAGCCTTAGTGAAATTCTCAGCAACCTAGCAAGACCTTGTTTCAAAAACAAAAACAAAACAAAACAAAAACAACAACAACAAAAAATAGGGCTGAAGATGTAGCTCAGAGGTAGAGTACCTTCTGGGAATACCCAGTACCACAATGAATGAATGAATGAATGAATAAATAAATAGATAATATCATCCATAATTGCATCAGAATGTGTTAAGCAGTTTTCCTTTGCTATAGCAAAATACCTGAGATAATTTTCATATAATGGCAAAAAGTTTGATTCAGACTTTTAAAGGTTCCAGTATATGATCAGGTTGACTCATTGCTAGGGGTGCTAGATGGCAATGGTGGGGAGCCTGTGGAGTAGAAAACTACTCCAATCATGGCTACGAAGTAATAAAAAGAAACAGGAAGGATACAGGGTCCCATAATCTGTTTTAAGTACATACCTTCCAAGGAACTAAGCACATTCCACTAGACCTAATCTTCCAAAGGTTTCACCACCTTCTTATAGCAGCTCCCTGGGGACAAGACTTTGACATAAAGGCTTTTGAAAGACATTCAAAATTCAGACTATAGAACAGGGTAATATTCACAGGATATATTTCTTTCTAAAATTCTTTATGTAATATTCATAAAATTCTCATACATTCAAGATGAAATAATTTGAATTATCTTGATGGTAAACATGAACTGCTCCACATCCCTTTTAGTTAGGATAGTGTTGCAAAATCTGACTCTTGTGCCAAGACTTCTACATTACTGGCACATTCTGTTTTATAAACTTGGTGAATGAAGAGGTGAAATCCCATTCCAAATGTACTGTTCTCTGATTACTGTGGCCTTTTCTCACAGTGGTATGAGCAGAGACACTCAGTCTTTCATTTCTCTGTCTCTTTTTCTGCCATAGATAGAATCAGTTGGTCAATTGAACTGAAAGTGATGATGTGATAGTGCACAAAATAATGTTTCTGCTCTGTTAGCACAGAAAATCTGTGTGTGTCTGATACTTTATCAGGATTTCCTGATAAATGCTTTTCAGGAATTTTCTCTGCTGTTAGCTTCAGAATTCTTTCTTAAAAGAGAAATAAAAACAAAATTAAAGATACATAAAAAACCTAATTACTGTCCTTCCTAACCTCTCTTTTTTATTTTTTAAAAACAACATATATCACTCTCATGTATTTATGACACCATATTCTACTGTTTTATGTGTTTTGTTTGAAAATATGTATGTTTGATATGATTCCATTACTGTAAAATATAAAAATTAACTAGAAATTATAAAACACAACAAAATGAAGTTTTGGAAAGTTGATAGTAAGCTTAATGGCAGATTATAATTTTTAAAAAATGAAAAATTTTCTTGGATATAAATCAAAAGGCAATATCAAATCAGATAACTGGACTTGTATACTTATCTAATCAGTAACCCAAATAAAGAATAAAACACTAGAGAAAAACAAAAATAAAACCATGACTTTAGTAACTTCTAATGCCCTATCATTTCAATAATTACACTGAATATATGAACTAAACATTTCATTTTTAAGTCTGAGATTGTCAGACAAGACTAAAGGACAAAATATAATTATATGACAAGTATTTAAGATGTATCTTAATTTTGAGCAGGGAATAAAAGGAAGGAAAGCTATACCATGCAAACATTGAAGATATGGCTACTTTAATATAAGTCAAGTCTCAAGACATGAGTGCTATCAGAGACAAAGAAAAACATTTCATATGCTAAATAAAAATTAAGCAGGAAGATCTAATACTCTTGGAAGTAAATACAACAACTACATGTATATACACACACACGACCCATGCCCTCAACAGAAGAAAATAGACAAATCAATTCTCATGGTTGAGGTTTAAAATAATTTTCGCAGTATTTGATAAACAAGTAGACAAAAATTCAGTAAATTTCAGTAAGTAGATCAAAACTAGTAACCAATTTCAATTTTACTTAGTTGATACACAATATAACACATAATACCTAAAGAGTATGTACTCAAGTACACATAAAATATTTATTAGGATAGACCAGGCATGATACCATAAAGCAAGTGTTAATATATTTCAAATGATTTAAATATATCAGAGTAAGTTTCTCACAAGAATAAAATTAAATTAGAAATACAAAGTATAAAATTTCCCAACATTTGAAAATTATACAATTCATTTCTACTAAAACTCAAGGGGCAAGAAAGTTAGAAAATACTTTCAATTAAATGGTCATAAAAATGCGTGTGTTGATGATATATCATGAACAGGTCTTGGAAGATATTTTTAAGATTTCCATTGTCCCAAAATTGATCTACAGATTGAGTGCCATCCCAAACTCAACCTCAAATTAGCTTTTTGTTGTTGTAGAAGCTGACTAGTAGATTGAGAATTTATTTGTAAATGTGAAAGTTCTAGAACAGCCCAAATGAATTAGAAGGTTGCACATAAAAGTGCGTGAGCATTGTGTAAGTAGATGGGAGGGAATGAATAGGGAGATTGAAAAAATAAGATTGTGGAATCGCCTTGGTAATTAGAATTATTTATAAAAGAGAAATAGTAATAAAATCTGAACATCAACTCAATATATAAACCAACTTGTTGATAGTTGTTCTAGAGAAAGAACAGAAAGGAGAAGGAAAAATATTTAAAGAAATAACTCAAAAGGATTCTTGCCCTCATCATGACAGTAACTTTCTATCAATCCTCCTATGGTGACTAACTGTGAAGGCTGGATAAAATGTAAAGAAAAAAAAAAAAAAAAGAAAGAAATGCAATAAGAAAATCTGCTTGAAGGCATCAGAAAAGTAACAGGATAGGGAAAATTCCACCTGTCAGATAAATATAGGAAAGAACTCATATTCAGTTATTTTCACTTTGGTTTAAAAAAAAAAAAGAACAGTATTTCATTCTAATCAAATTTATACTCAATACTAAGCCACCTGTTTCATGAACAAAATGATTTGTTAGCAAGTCTTTGATTTAAGATGGAGCATTATTGAGATGAATTTAGAGACATAATTTATACAAGTTTGTACCTAGGATTTATCTTTTCAGGAAACAGAAAAATACTGCCTATGCATACTCATGAGAAAGCTCCTTGTTCAACTGGAAAGCTATTTGGTGATACATGGTAGGTCCAAATATTTCTGAGTACCACATATATGTGTATATAATTGTAATAATTCTGTAAAAAAAAACATTGTTAAGGGAAAATAGTGGTATTAACTTTGTATTAAGGATACATTTTTCTGATTCTGGAAAGTGAATTGGATCAGGATTATTAAAGGAATATTTCCTTTTAATATAAATAGCATTTTAACTGAAACTGGCTATCTCTGTCTCCAAGCCAAAGCAATTTGAAACAGTCTGTTTGATAAGTGTCTTCAGTGGGAGAACCCAATTTCCTGGTTATGTTGGCTTTCAATGAATCAAAAAAAAAAAAGTCTCAAAGAAAGGATGATATATTTCTAAGAAGAAATAAAAGTAAAAAAGAAAAGTTTGGATCAGTTACTGTAGGGAGTCCTAGGAAATGTTCCAAAGGAACCTTCCTTACAGTTAACTTTTCATCATAGATGTAATATGCATATTTTCTAATTCATCTTCTTCTTTTTGAGGGCATATACTCTATTCTCAAACGTATTGTAAATTTATATATCCAGGATAATCCACTTTATTAACGTGAGGGAAACATTGTCATATATTCAATTTTTTCTCTCAAGATGTAATCTTCTCATACTCATATGAAGTCCTGTCTTTGTGTTTTATATTGATGTCAAGACAGAAATTCAGAAGTGTTTCAACAATTAGGAAACTTTATTCAGTCTGTTTATCTATGTCTCTATCTCTTTATCTATCATTTATCTATCTTAGTTATTCTGTTATGTATTGCTCAGTACTATACCCTTTTAAATACAGAGGGTGATATTTTCCACAGAGATTATAGGTTGTAGCTATGTCACATATTGAAAAACAATTTTAACTAATATGCTGATAATTATGAACAAACCTTATTTGCTGAACTTGTTTTTCTAAAAATTTGCCAGAACAAAGAAGATTGTTTCATTGATTTGTTGGTTACTATTTTTGCTACCTTTACCAGTTTATTAATGTACCTATGTCACTTAATAACAGGTATTACATGTCTATATTTTTCTCTTTTTGGGGTATTGGGGACTGAACCCAGCTCTTTTTAAATTTCAACTGTGAGTTACACACCAGCCCTTTAACATTTTTTTCTTTTTAAAATTTGAAACAGAATATTTGCTGAGTTTCTGAGGGTCTTGCTGAGTTGCTGAGGCTGGCTTCAGACCTGCAATCCTCTTATTTGAGCCTCCCAAGTACTGGGATTACCTGCATGCACCACCACATGCTGTCTACATGTCTACTATTTCCTGAAAACCCAGTTTTAAATGACACTTAGAAACTAAAATGATTCTAAAATGTATACCATAAAAAATCAATTCATTTAGTAAGGATTAGCAAGAATCCCAATTATTAGTATGTCCTCATAATGGATTCTCATTGCTCTTTTTTTTTAACGTTTTTTTTTCTATTTCTAGACTTTGATCTCTATTTTAATAAACATGTAGCAAAATATATAGAATCTTGTATTTGTCAAATCAAGTATGTTTAAACATTTTATAAACTAATTTTGGTGTGATGGTTAGTTTTATGGTTCAAGTTTCCAGTACCAATGGGTAATGGCTGCCAGATTAAACATTATTTCTGGGTATGTCTGTGAGTATTTTTCTGAATGACATTAGTATTTGAGTTAATGGATTTCACAATGTTAGATTATCCTCCCCAATATCTGTTGGCATCATCCAAAACACTGACATTCTGAATAGGACAAAAAGGAAGGAGGAAATCACACTTTTTCGCTTTCTGTTTGTCTGCTTGAGTTGAGACCTGGTTCTTCTATCTTGGAATGAGATTTGCCTCTTTAGCTTCTTTGGTTCTCTGGCCTTTGGAATCAGACTAGAATGACACCACAAGCTTTCCTGGGTCTCCCACTTGCAGAGAACAGACTATGGGTCTTCTCAGCCTTCCCGGTCTTATAAGCCAATTCCTCATAATAAATCTCTCTCTCTCAATGTCAATGTGTCAGTCTCTGTCTTTCTGTATGTGTATGACCCACATACATTCACACATGTATTTTATAAAGTCTATTGATGAAACAAATATTTTTTGAAATAATTGGTGACCTAAATAGCTAAATGGAAATTCCCTAGTCAATGCAACTGTCAGCTCAGCTGAAACTTGGTAAAACAAAGAAATATTAAAATACTCTCTTCCATCACTGTCATAAATGTGTAGTTCAAAAGAATGCTACTTAGCTGTAAGGCGTTAGAGCTGACAGTTATTTTTCTGATAATTGAAAAAATTTTTTGAAGTACCAGTTCTACAAAACTGAATTTATTTAGATGAATAATTTTTGCAATTTAGGTATTGAAACTTAATGAAGCATAAGCTTGAAACTGAAAACACTTTAAAATTTATACTTACAATTCATTTAGCCTGTTGAATATATAATATTCCTGCTGGATAGCTACTAAGCTATTGTCTTTTAAGTTCCAAACATACCCTCTATATACTTTGTTATTTTGTGGCCGGGACTCTGCAAATTACATTGCTTTTTTTTTTTTTTTTTTTTGCCAGAGACTGTTGAATTATGCCAATAGGGTGCACTGGAAAGAGCATGAAAGGCAGTAGATGGGAGAAAAAAAAATGCTGCATCCAATTTGTCTTTTCTTATTAGAGTTATCCCAGGAAAGGGCCCTCCTGTGAACAACAACAATCGGTTCACTCTACTTTTTTTCCCCTGTTATTATGGTTTGAAAGTAAAATGTCCCTAGACCTCACGCTCTGGAGGCAGCCCTGTTAGGAGGTGGGTCCTCGGGGGTGTGGCTGGGTACAGTGTGTCCTGGGGCTGCTCCAGCAATAATGTGTGTGTGTATGTGTGCCCTGGCCTCATGCAGGGATAGCTCTCTCTGATTTTTTGTTCTCTGTTTCTACCATCATGCCTATAGCTCTGGCTTCTGTTTGGCCACCTGTGTAAAATGGAATATATATATATATACATATATATATATGTATATATGTATAGATATGTATGTACAATATATATGTATATATGTATAGATATATACATAATGTACATATATATGTATATATATATACACACACACACCCAAATGAACTGAAATCTTCAGAACCATAAGCAAATAAATATTTCTCTGAGTTGTAGTTATCAGGTATTTGGGGTCACAGTGGTGAGAATGCTGACTGAAACACTTGACAATTACAGATTCAGCCTATTATGCCCGTTAGAGGTACTAGGAGCAGCTGGCTGGTGGGCTAATCAGATATCAGTGTCTCAAGTTCAAGCCCTTGCCTCCACACTTCCGGGTTCTGATAATTCCAAATTCCTTCTTTATTGCCCAAGCCCTAACGGGAGGAACTCCTTCTGATGACCTTATTGATGTGCTGACTCAGGGTTTCCTTTTCCTTTTTTTTTTAGCTTTCTAACATCTATTTAAAAATATTATTTTCCCTTATATTATATATTACATATTTTACATTTTACATGATCTACTATATTTAATATATTCTCTAATCAAGTAGCTAATGTGATTTATGTTACCCTGCTGTATACTGATCATAAGTGCACTTGCATAGTATTATTTATTATGTAAATGTTTTGACTTACACATTTTGCTTATAATGTAGAAAGTTGCAAAGACTGTTTTTATCCCACCATTGCAACAACAGCAACAACAATAACTCTCAGCATGATAATAGAATTGAAGGTCTCAGTTCACTTTTTTCTTCCCAGGGAAATGTACTTTATTTATTTATTTTTTGCGGTACTGGGGATTGAACTCAGGGGCATTCTACCTCCGAGCTATACACCCAGCCCTATTTTGTATTCTTTATTTTGAAACCGAGTGTCACTAAGTTACGGAGTGCCTCACTAGGTAGCTGAGGTTGGCTACGAACCCGGATCCTCCAGTCTCAGCCTCCTGAATGCTGAGATTACGAGCATGTGCCACCACGCCAGGTTGTGGGAAATGTATTTTTTATGAACAACAACAACAAAAAAAAATACATTTTTGAGAGTTCCAGATCAAAACACAAGGTTACAGCATCCTGGTGAAGACATAAATGAGAAAAGATACATTAGAAAGGGTTAAAAGTTCCACTCCACCCATGTAACTCTTCCCTCAAGCTGAACTAGCCCAGTGTCAAAAGAGATTCCCTCATGACAAAGTTCTTCAATGGAAAGGAGAGAATGAAGTGAACATTTGCCTTCTCCAGAACTTCCAAGGAACTTCTTCAGAGACTCACTTTTGTTGGATCACACTCAGAACAACGAGGGAATTGTCATAGCTAGATTGTCTGGGGTAGCTTAGCACAGCAAAACGGACGGGACAAAATTCTCAATAATCGGTGCTCAGATTTCAATAGTTGGCTTGTAGAACCTGACACCAGCTTGCTTTCCTGAAACTTCAACACCTCCATCTATCCATGAAGCCCAGCATGGAGTCCACCAAATTGCATTCTCAGATCTCTGGCCAGTCTTATTGGTGAAGTCTTTCTCTTCCAAAGTTGGTCAATAAAGACTGGAGGAAGTGGCTGCTTCTTCAATAGACACCAATGCATGATTACAAGGACTCTGAAGAATCAGGAAAACCTGATACCACCGTGTGAACAAATTAAAGCTCCAGTAACTGAAAATAAAGAAATGGTTATCTATGAACTACCAGATGAATAATTCAAAATAATCATGTTAATGAAGCTCAGTGAGCTGTAAGAGAATACAGATAGCTAAATGAAATCAAGAGAATTTATTTTAGACAATCTGAAAAGTGGCAATTTTTTTTGTGTGTGCATGTGTGTGGCACTGGGGATTGAATTTAGATGCATTCGACCTCCAAGCTGCACCCCTATCCCTATTTAATTTTTAGTTTTTATTTTGAAACAGGATCTCCCTAGGTTGATGAGAGTCTTACTACTTGTGAGGCTGTCTCCGAACCTGCAATTTTCCTGTCTCAGCCTTCCAAGTACTGGGATTACAAATGTGTGCTATCATGCCTGTTTTTTTTGTTGTTGTTGTTTTAACTCATCAGCGAGTTGAGGTCATAGGACAACTAACAAGTCTATAATCTAATCACAGATGCCTTGAGGAGGGATGGGATAAAATCTCTTTCTTGCTTAATTGACTTATAGTTGTTGGACATTGGTAAGGAGGATTCAGATAATATGTTTAACACATACTAAAATCCAACTGTGGGATAGATAAAACAATTTTTTTTTGTAGTAATGGGGATTGAACCCAGGGGCATTCTACCTTCGAGCTACACCCCCAGCCTTATTTTTATTTTTTTTATTTTGAAACAGTCTCATTAAGTTGTGGAGTACCTTACTAAGTAGCTGAGGCTGGTCAAGAACTCGGATCCCCCGAGATCTCAGTCTCCCTAGTACTGGAATTATAAGCATGTGCCACTACCCCCAGCTTAGATAAAACAATTTTAACACTCTGGAGGCCATAGACTCCAAAGGAGTTGTACTCATTTCTAAGAGATTATCCACAGAAATTATTGGTTACAATAGAAGCTTAAGGGTAATGTGAATTAAATGAGAATATGACTCTTGTAGATCAGGGTTGTAGTAGGGAATAGTGGTCAGTCTTTGAATAAATAAAAGCCCCATCTGTATCATTTTTTATGAGAAGCAAAAGTCTTAAACTACTGGGAGAAGTAGAATAGACATTTTACCCTGAGTACATTGGTGAAATTGCAGCTAGTAAAAATGCAAATTAAAAGGCCTTCTCCAACAAAAGAAAAAAGGGGGGGGGGGAAGAAATAGAAATAAAAAGAAAATAAGGCAGAAAGAAAAGATCTCTTTTCATAGGTTAATGGGGAAGACACAGGAAAGCAGGCTGGGTTCACACCTACCAAGATATTAGGCAGGGTTACCACGAAGGCCACTCTCCTGAAGCATAGAGATACAAGCCTAAGACAAGACTTTGTTAAAATAGAACATACTCTTCCCAATCCTTCAACATTCCTTTAACAAATGAACAAGTGGAGTAACAAAAAATAAATGCTTCTTGCTAGAAAAATCACAGAGCCTGAAGAAAGATGTGTGTGTGTGCGTGTGTGTGTATGTATGTGTGTGTGTGTGTGTGTGTGTGTGTGTGTGTGTGTATGTATCAGTACAAAGGAAAGACCTTAATATGAAGGTGACATAGCCACGTCAACCCTATCCTAAGAACCACCAAGTAACACAGGGATTTGAAGCCTATAGTGAGCTGTGGATAACCACAGCAAGAGTTTCTATCTCAACTCTTGATAAAACTAAAATAAACCACAGTTAAGATTTAGAAGAAGGATAAACATTCCAGACATATTCATCTCAGTTTCCACTACTGTACTAGATGCCTAGATATCAATAAAAAATTATAAAACATATAAAGAAACAGGGAGAAAAGGACAATTTCAACAGACAATCATAAAATCATATTTAAATATAAGAGAGACAATGGAATTATTCAAAAGGATATTAAAAATATAATAAATATTTTAAGTGTTTTAGTAGGGAAAAAACAAAAATACAGAATGCATAACCAGACCAACTGATTAAATGAACCAAAAATAAACTGAAAGAAATCATGAAATAAAATGAATAAAAAATGAAAAACACAGAAATAAAGATTAAGAAAGCCTGCAATGATCTCATCAATAAACACAAGACAGTAAATGAAAGAATCAATGATCAATAAACTTGAAGCTATGTCAAAAGAAATTAACCAGCAGGGTATGGTAGTGAACACCTGTAATCCCAGTACTTGGGAGACTGAAACAGGAGAATCACAGATTCAAGGCCAGCCTCAGAAATTTAGAAGAGACTCTGTTTCAAAATTAAAAATAAAAAAGATAGGAGTGGGAGGTAGCTCAGAGGTAGAATGCCCCTAGGTTCAATCCCCAGCATTATAAAAAGTAATACTTAGTTAACCAAACTGAAACACAAAGTGGTAAAAAAGTAATGAAAATAACCACCACAACAAACCAGAACAGAAAATACAAAGAGCTGTGGAATGGTATCAAACACACAGATAATTATAATCCTAGAAGGAAAATTGAGCAGAAAAATTATTCTAAAAAATTACTGATGAAGATTTTCCAAAATTAATGATATGCACCAAATCACATATCCAAGATGCTGAGATAATGTTAATCAGGATAAATAACAAAAACCCCACAACAGCAATCTAGGCATATCTCATTCAAGGTGCTGCCAACCAAAGAGGGGAATATGGTTGAAGACAGCCAGAGAAAAAGACAACAGAAAAGCAACAAAGATAAGGGTTATGCAGGGTGCAGGACAATGGAATAAACTCTTTAAATCCTTAGAAAAAAGAAAATTTAACCCAGAATGCTATCCCCAGCAGAAAGATCTTTCATAAATGAAGAATAAATAGACTCTTTTCAGATAAACAAGTGGAGAAAATGCTTTGCCAGCAGACATTACACTACAAAGGGAAATATTAAAGGAACTTTTGCTAGCAGGAGGAATATGACAGACAGAAACTTGTTTCTACACAATGAATGAAGAAGAATGAAAGAGGAATAAACACTTTTAGATGAAACAATGACATTCTTTATTTTTATTTTTTCTAGTTTTATTGAAGTATAATTGACAAATGCTATGTATTTTTATGGTGTACGATGGGATGCTTTGATTATGTGTATATTGTAAAATGACTACTAAAACTATTATAGTTACCTATTATTGTGGTGATAAGCCCTGAGATGCACTCTCATAGACTATTTCAGGTATTTACTATATTATTACTAACGGCAATCATCATGAGATACATCAGATCTCAGAAATTATTCATCCTGTGTAACTGAAATTTTGCTAGGAATAAAAAATGGTACAGACACTTAGGCAAAACAGTCAGTCAGTTACTTGCAAAGTTAAATATACATTTTCCCTCTCACCAAGCAACCCATTCCTAGGTATTCATCCAAGTGAAATTAAAACACAACTGATTCTAAAATGTGTATGTGACTGTTTTGATAACTTTATTCTCAAAGCCAAAAAAAAACACCCCTCCAAATCCCTTAACTATGTAAAGTTCAAACTGTGGTTTATCTACAGAATAGAAAACTATTACTCAGAAATAAAAAAGGAATGGACATGTGACAATATGAAGAAAACCACAATGCATTATCTTTAGTGAAAGAAACTTGAGTGAAAAGGCTGCATCATTCTGTTTTCATGACACCATTGAAAAGTCAAAACTACAGGAGGAAAGCAGATTACTGGTTGCTTGGGGCTGGGGTAGGGAAGAGTTGACCACAAAGGTACACATGAAAATTGGGAGGTAAGAGGGACTTTCATGTATCTTCATTTTGGAGGTGGCTGAGTCACCATATATGTCTGTCAAAATTGAATATTGTATAGATAAATTTTAACTTAAAATGTTTATAACTATTTTACATATGTTTAAAAAGCAGATTTACTGATTTATGGTTGATATACATGAACACATATTTAATGTATATAATTTGATGATTTTGGACAAATATATCCACTGCTGAAAGCAATAGTATAATCAAGGTATCAGGCATAAGCATCAACATTTAAAATTTCCCTTTGGTTTTGTATTGTGTTAATGTGAGAATATCCTCTTAACAAATATTTAAGTGCATTATGCAATATTGTCAATTGTTAGAACTCTGCTTGCATAACAAATGTTTTGCATAACTGAAACTTTATACCAACTAAACTCCCCATTTTTACCATCTTCCCAGCCCTTGATTACCACCATTTTATTCTTGGCTTCTTTGAGTATTTTGCGTATACTATTTAAGTGGAATCATGCAGTGTTTGTCCTTCTATGACTGGCTTATTTCACTAGCATAATGTCCTCAAAGCTCATCTGTGTTGTCTATCACAAATGACAGGATTATTTCCTCTTTTAAGGCTGAGTAGTATTACGCAAATATATGATAATCTACTCATTCATCTACTGATAAGCATTTGGCCTTTTTTCATAACTTAGCTACTGAAAGTGGTGCTTCAATGAAAGAAGTACAGACATCTCATTGAAATTTTTATTTCAATTGTTTTAGGTATATAGTTAACCTTCTAGATCCACAGATTCCACATTAAAGATTCAGCCAAACTTAGGTCAAAAGCACTACAGGAAAATTGTGACTGAACTGAAAATGTAGACTTTCTTGAGCATTATTCTCTAAACAATGCAATATAACAGCTATTTACATAGCATTTACATTGTGTTAGGTTTTCTATGTAGTCAAGATGATTTAAAGTATATGGAAGGATGTGAATAGGTTGCATGCAAATACTATTCCAATTTACATAAGAGAATTGAATGTCCATGGATTTTAGTATCCATAGGAGGTCTTGGATCTAATCTGTCCTGAATATCCGAGGATAACCATATGCCTAAATGTGGGATTGCTGGATCATGTGCTACTTCTACTTTTAATTTTTTGAGAAATCACTATACTGTTTTCCATAGTGGTAACACCATTTTATATCCCCACCAAGGGTATAAAGGGGTTTCAGTTTCTCTACATCCTCGCCAAAACTTGTTATCTTTTGTTTTTTGGTAATAGTCATCCTAATTAATAGGCAGTGATATCTCATTGTAATTTTGATTTATATTTCACTGATGATTAGTGATGTTGAGTATCTTTTCATATTCCTGCTGATCACTTACATGTCTTCTTTGGGAAAAAAAATGTCTATTGAGTTCGTTGTTCAATTCTTTATTGCGTTATTTGCTACTGAGTTGTAGGAATCCCTTATACATTTTAAATAGAGACCCCTTAACAAACATATGGCTTAAAAATGTTTTTTTCCATTCCATGTATTGCCTTTTCGTTCTGTTGATTGTTCCTTTTCCTTCACAAAAGCTTTTTAATTTGATGTAATTTTACTTGTCTATTTTTGCTTTTGTTGTCTTGGATTTTAGTGTCATAAAAAACAAAACAAAACAAAAGAAAAAAAAAACAGAACAAAACAAAGAAAACATTGCTAAGATCAAGGCCAAGAACCTTTTCCTTTAAATTTTCTTGTAGGAGTTTTACAGTTCATTATCAGATGCTTACGTCTTTAATCTACTTTGAGTTGTTGAAGCCTCTCATCTGGGAGAGAGAAGAGCATAGAGCATGGTTCCAAAATTCTTGGGATTTCAGTGTGTTTCAGAGGTTCAGCTTGGCTTTTGTCTCATCTCATAGAGAGAGATGAAAGATACAGCTTAATCAGAAGCCTGGGGCAGCTAGGGAGAAGGGCAACTTCCTGTAACCATTTCTGCTATGGAAGTCTTCAGCAAGTACAGAATTCATGCACTTCCTGGAGGTTAATTCATATCAAGTCTAAATGAAAATTTAAAAATTATAATATATAATTGTATGATTTTTAAAGCTCTGGAGAGACATTTTACCCTTGATTTCCTATACACATAGCTATACTCACTGGAGAATCATGGTTAAGTATTTATAAAATTTTGCACATAAGTTTTAGAGCTTTTTAGTTTAAAAGATAAATCTACATCACATTATAAATATATTTTATCCAAAGAGTAGTGAGCATTCAAAACAAATATTTTTAAAACTTCTACTGGACTAACACTATCATGTTACTATTTTTATAAACTTAAAAATAGAGACCAATGTAGACATATAAAGACAAATCTGTTTTTTAGAAAATATTTCCACTCACTCTGAAATAGCAGTTCAGCATTTGTATCTGACAGTTCTATTTATCAATATACTATGGCATCTAGTAAAAATGACTGTGATCACAGAATGATTTTCTATATAATAAATGGCAGTTGTGATTTATTCATATAAATCCAGTCATATTACCAAGCAGTCTTTTTGAGACTGTAGCGACATGAAAGAATTTGTAATTTTTAAATACTGTAGTAAGCAAAAAGGCTCCTATCTCAACAGGGGAGAGTCTTCAATGTCTTCTCCTCAGAGACAGCTTCCTAATAATTCCATTGGCCAACTGAGTAAGTACCTCATACCTTGTTTAATATTTTCTATAGTATCAAACATATTATTTATTAATACTGTATTATTTTTTCCATCTCACCAGGATTCAAGTTTCACAGAGACTGAAACTTTGTTTGTTTTATCCATCATTGTATTCTATCACTGTTCCTAACATTTTAAATACTCAAAAAATTTCATTTCCTTTGTTTAGATCAATGGGAAACATTTTAAATTTGATTTCATCTCCATGATTGGATTATCATTATACCTTCTTGGGTTTTACCATATAAATTTTTAACTTATCTGACTTTAACTTTAAATATCATGACAGTTGGCATATAGTATAAAAAAAAACCTACAGTGATATACTTCCATTTCCTTCTCCTTTATCTTTTATGTTATTGTTATTATACATTTTAATTTTGCATGGCTAATAATCATAACATATTTGTTTTAATCCATTTTATGTTGCTATAACAAAATATTGAAGGCTGGGTAACTTACAGAACAAAGGGGCTTATTTAGCTCATGGTGCTGATTTTTCTGGTGACTGGAAAAGTCCAAAAAGCA
The DNA here is from genome assembly GCA_004027655.1 of Graphiurus murinus. Taxonomy (NCBI): domain Eukaryota; kingdom Metazoa; phylum Chordata; class Mammalia; order Rodentia; family Gliridae; genus Graphiurus; species Graphiurus murinus. The sequence goes on along the minus strand of PVLC010001592.1, from coordinate 85,460 downwards.
TAGTGCTGGCATATAGTTAGGGCCCCCTGGATAGGTCACAACACAGTGGAGATATGGAAACAGCCACATATAGAAGTGGCCTCACTTTACAATACCTACTCTCAGGGGAAAATATTGATTCCTTTCTGAGAGTAGCTCCCCCGGGACATAATTGCTTTCCACTTAGCCTCACCCCTTAAAGATTTTCCACCTCTTAGTACCATTACATTGGAAACCAAACTTTCAGTACACCATATCCAGACCATAACAAAATTATTGCATTTGCTTTTAATATCCAGCTACATTTAAATGAATTTGGGCAAGAATATATATTTTGTTACTGTCATTTTTATTACTTCTACTGCTTTTCATTCAAATTTCCAACTGATATATTTCTTCTGACCAAAAAACTTCTTTTAAATGTATTAAATTTCAGATGTGCAGGCAAATTTTCTGGTTTTTTTTCTTTTTATTTTCAAATACATTGTTGCTAGATATAGAATACTGGTTGAAAATCAACCCTCAGTACTGCCAAAAAAAAAAAAAAAGAAAAGAAAAAAATAACTTTTTTTGTGTATGTCTTGCAATTTTTATCTATATGTCAGAATCAGGTGTTTAAGAAGAGTAGAGAAAGAGATAAACTATATTTATACCTACAAATGGGAATGCTTCTTCTTTAAGGCTGGTCCTGGTAGACTAGGAAGCTGAGTCAGTCTAGCCTGTAACTTTGTTTTGTTATAACTATCATCACAGATGATTTACAATCTATACCACAGACTCCAAATTCTTCTAGTAGTGACAAACTGAGTCTTGTGTTTAATGTAGGGACCTGGTATGATGGGAAGTTCTTAGATTTAAACCTGTGTGCTACATAGATAGATGTTTCTCTATATATGTTTGCCCCCTCCTAGGTAGTAGTGACTGTCGCTTGATACTCTATATTAGACTTGTGCTGGTGGCAGAATGAGGACCATTGGTTCTCCTGGTTTATTTGCAGTCTTAGGAAACCCTGAGCACCTAGGCTCATGTTTGGGGCCTGGTTAAAGCTTTCCCCCATAATTCTTATAGTATTTAGTTTTGTTGTTGTTATTGTTATTATTGTTTTTGCATGTGTGTGTTTGGTATTGGGATTGAACCTAGGGGTGTTTTACTTCTGAGCTACACCTCCAGCCCTTTTGGTTTTTTGTTTTGAAATAGAGTCTCTCTAGGTTGCTGAAAGTCTTGCTAAGCTACTGAAGCTCTTCTCAAACCTGTGATCTTCCTGTCTCAGTCTCCCAAGTATTGGAATTATAGGCATGGACCACCAGGCCCGGATTATTTTTTATTTTGAAACAGTGTTTCCCTAAGTTACTGCACACTGGCCTCTGCACACTGGCCTCAAACCTGCGATCCCCCTGTCTTGGTCTCTTAAATACTGTGATTATAAGCATGCATGGTTTATTACTGTTGTTTTTATTTTAGAATGTCATGGGTAAGAAAAAAAATGTGGTAAGGCAGACAAGATACAATACTGATGAAGGAAAGAGCTTTGTTATCCATAATGAGGTTTAGATTTATATATAGCGGCCTAAGAATAAGAGATTCATCTAGCAAGGGTCAGATATTTGATAGAATCTCATGAATGTAAGTCGTGATCAGCAATCTCAGTTACTTTTGAAACATTAATATTTAAATTTTCATAAAATATTTTAATAAAGTATAAACAGTCAAGATATTTAAGGTAGAGAAGTATGAGTTCAATGACATATAATATTTTTACTTCTGAAAGCAAAGAATCATAAAAGGAATCTCAGTAGGAGAGGAATTTTAAGATTGTAGATGGCTGTAGGCCTCAGAAAGTTATGAGTAGGACAAGCTTGTGAACTGTGCCATGGGAGATAAATATTTATATAGTTTCTTTAAGGAAGGAGTCTTTTGAATAACTTGAAAATGCTGGCAAGATCTTCTGGAGCATGAAAATATAGGGGAAATTGATGAATTAATCCAAATATCAGAGTGTTATTTGATTACATAGAGTGAAAAAGATTATTCTCCCAATTTAGCCTTCCTGTTGTTTGTTGTGTCCACACCTGGGCCTTGAAATGTGTTTTATATTCTTTAAATTCCTTGTCCTTACACATTTCATAGACTAAAAGCAAACCCAGCTTGACTCCAGTCATAGAGATCAAAGTTTGGAACACTATTTTCATAAGTATTGGCTTCTTGGCCTTAAGTTTGTTTCAGTTATTTATTATTGTTTGAAAACATCACACCAGAACTTTCTGACTTGAAACAAAACCTATTAATTATTTATCAAGACTGCATATTCTGGAATTCAGGATGGATTCTCTATTCCACATAGCATTGACCGAAATCACTCAATCACCTGAATTTACCTAGTTGTACTGACAGCCTAATAAGTCTTTAGTGATGTGTTTGGCTGTTCGTTTCCTCTCCAGAAGACCTCTCTTTTCATATGATCTCTCTTTATTCAATAATACAGCATAATTTTTCTTTATAATATGATGATTGACATCCCCAGAGAGAAAGCAGAACCTGTCAGGCATCTTAAAGGCTGGGTCTGGAAGAGGCAGCATTGCATTTCCACTGTGGTTTATTAATAAAGCTACATTATATGGCTAGCCCAGATGTGGTAGTATCTCCACTTTATGACTGGTAGAACAGTGTGTACATCAAGGAGGGAAAAAATCGATGGTGACCACCTCTGAATTCTGTACGCTAAAAAGTAAAAGTGACTCTAGTGACAAAAATGAAATTGGCTCAGTCCACTGGTACAAGGCTTCCTGGAAGAACCTCAGTCATTATTCCTGAATTTTCTGCAAGGAACATTCTAGTGCCATTCTTCATTGAAGAAGTGATGAACAAGGAATCAATGAGCTTCAATTGTGGTAGACAAATAGACCTTGCCATTTTCTGTGCTCTTGTTTAGAATATAATTATTCATGCCCTTTAGCAGTCTGCAAGTACTCAGCAGTCTATTTGTAAACAATTGATAACCTACCTACCACAAGACTCTTTTATTAGGACTGATTTAAAGCTCTATGATTTCATATAGGCTTTTATGTGTAATTCAAAGATTGCAGGCATTATGCCTTAATTTGATTATTCTCTCTTTAATTTCTATATATCCTGTGCACCTTTTACCACTCATAATATATGCAAAAGTGTGAATTGAAACAATACCACAATGTTGACTCATGAAATATGTCTGGGCATCTCTACATATATGTCAGAGTTGGTCATAATCAAGATTTATCGTTTATTTTTCTTTCTTTCTTTTTTTTGTGGGATCCCAAACAGATGCTAACCATTTGCTCTTAGATGGATATAAACTACTGTGATAATGTTCCTAGGTAATGTGGCAGATGTTTTAGGAAGGGTTTTGAAATTAGAGATTCACTTAAATTGGAGTGTGCAGTGATGATAATATATGCAAAGGGACTAGAAAATTAAAATATATGGGAATCTAAAATCAAGACTTTTTGAACACCAAAAACTAAATGTAATTTCTCTTATTGGGAAATCATTTTATAAATCTATTTAGTTCCTTTTGGTAGTTGCTTAGGCTACGGCTCAGTAAATCTCCAGGTGATATTAGGAATAATCTTAAAGTTCTTTAATTTCATTCCATTATTTTTTAAAGACTTAAATCATCTAAATATGATCAAATCAGTTCAAATCTCACCTTTAGTGGAAAAATAATTGGGTAAAATGGTGTGATAGCTGGTGGGTTTTGACATTTTAAAAAAATGTAAAATTATGCCTCTCTGAAAATCGAGTACATGACCCAATAGATACTCCCTTTGATTATATACTGTTTTTCTTCTGGTTAAGAACTCGTTTTGATATTTAACAGTGTCATGTCTATGTACTGATTGTTTTAAAAAAACTGCTTTTTTGTACACAGTATTATATTAAAACTGAGGAGTTAATAGCTCTAGGAGAAGTAGAAAACAGCGATCTAAAGTAAGAGGATTTTTTTTTTTTTTATTCACCTGCAAGTCAATCTCATGATCATGATCAGAAATAAATCTTGAAAACCTTTTTTTCCCCACAGCTCACCAAAGGTAACCTCTTTTGCTGATTGCCTCCTCACTTGACAGTTGGAGAGGCGAGGAGAGGAATGTAATGAAGAAAAGGATGTTGGGAATCATAGAGAAATTATCTTAGTCCTCTATGATTTTGCAATTTTGAAAATTTTAAACAAAAGAACCATTTGTTGGTGCCACAAATGAGTATTTTCAGTATTAGCTGACCATATTTTGTTTGCACTTTAAAATAATACATGCTAACTTAGTGTTCTAACAATTAGTGTATGTTTTTAAAGTTGTTCTACTGTATTTCTGAAGGTTTGATGTTGGATGAAATTCTAAAGTTTGATTGTTCATTTTGGTTGTCAACATGGTTAGATTGAAAGATATCTAGAGAATTGGTAAAGCACAATTTAAGTGTATCTCTGAGGGTGCTTTCAGAGGCAAATTGTATGTGGGTCAGTAAACGGAGCTGAGAATAAGTCTTTAATGTGGGGGCACTGTCCAACAGATGGGTGTCTCAGATGAAACAAAAAGTGGAAGGACAGCTAGGAGTAGTAATGCATACCTGTAATCCCAGTTGCTTGGGAGGCTGAGGCAGAAGGATCTCAAGTTTGAGACTAGCTTGGGTAACCTAGCCAGATCCTGATTTAAAATAAAAATAAATAAATAAATAAATAAATAAATAAATAAATAAATAAATAAATAAATAAATAAAAGGGAGTGGTAGAGCATTTGCCTAGCATTGTTGAGGCCCTGGAATCTAGCCCTAGTAAAGTAAAAAAAAAAAAAAAAAAAAAAAAGAAAGGAGAAACTTGCTTGTGTGTGCCTGCAGAGCTTGTGCGCATGTGCAAACTCTGATCTTTTGGGGCAGTTGAGTGTTTTTCTGCTACCATTGCCTGGGTTATCAGACTCCAGATCCTTCAGTTTTCAGTTTTTGAATGCAAAGTCTCACCAGTGACTCTCCATGGAGACTCCAGGCCTTCAGCCTTTATTCAGGTTGCATTTGGTCCCTCTTGTTCTGAGGCTTCCATCTTCTTGGACTGAGCATCGACTGGATTTCTCTGCTCTCAGTTTGCACAAGTCATTGTGGAACTACTCAGCTGCTGATCACGTAAGTTACTCTAATAAATCTATTATCTATACAACCTATTAGATCGTTTCCTTTAGTGAACGCTGACTAATTTAGAGAGTAATGTCTATGTCACTGTATGTTACTTTTAAAATGGAGGCATAATTGAGTTTGATATGAAAAAGGGGATGATTTCATTTTCTAGCTAACATCTAGTTGATTGTGTGTGGGTATTCTTCCGAGTTGTTTTTGGCTTCCTAAAATTGCAGGAGGTGGGTAAGTGAGGTTTATCATATTTTATTTAGAAATGCTGGAAAAAAGAAATTGGTTGATCTATGAAAAATATTTTGTCACTAGACTGCTTTATTGCAATGCCTTTTCAGAGTTCAGAATCTTGAACTTTATTCCTGTCTTTACCCACATATATATGCAAATGAAAAGAATATAAAACCATTTCTCTTACTGCTTTCTAACATCTAAATGCAAACTGTTACTTTGAGTCCATCCACACATTTTTACAGCTGTCTTAATCTTTCATGAAATTTAAATGGAAACGCTTCATCTTGAAAGTATAGTTGAGTTTGCATTATTTAAAATTAATTTATATCTCAAGAATTCTTATATAAGAGCTAGTACTTGAATTTGTTATAGTTTCCCTTTTAAAAGTAAAAGTTAGCCAGGTGTGGTGGTGCACGCTTGTAATCCCAGCATTTGGGAGGCTGAGACCGGAGGATCCGGGTTTGCGGCCAGCCTCAGCTACCTAGTGAGGCATTCTGCAACTTAGTGAGACCCTGTTTCAAAATAAAGAATAAAAAATAGGGCTGGGGGTAGAGCTCGGAGATAGAATGCCCCTGAGTTCAATCCCCAGTACCACAAAAAAAAAAAAAAAGTAAGGAGTGGACACAATTTAAACCATCAGATCAAATTTGGAAATAAGTGTGCATGATGGATGTATAGAGTTTAAAAGACTCCCATTATACTATCTCATTCCTGAAAACAACAATTTGCTATATAAGTCGGGTGGCATTAATTGATAACCAGTATTGGGGAAGATGCAGAATATGTCCCAGGACACTGAGGTGGACATACTCAGATCACCCTAAACTGGGTACGCAAACAGTATTAGCATTGGAAGTCACAAATTAAAACATCCCTGTGTTTGGCTGCCTCCAAAATTGCCTGCTCAAGGCATAGCACACTGGCCCTCTGGGAATCAATATGACATCCCAAATTTCTCCACCCTCTTGACCTGAGAAACTCCCTATGCAGTTTAATAATGTTTCAGCTGCGTGCTGGAGCTCACTGATTTCTGACTGGTGGTTACTGGTGCCTGTTGCAGTGCGCGCTAATGTAGAGTCCGAGGCTCCTCTAATTGGTGCCTTTGTCTGTTGAAAGCAACAATAGTGCCCAAATGAGAGATTTTTGTGTCTCCTTGCTGAAGCCAAGGGCATTTGATACTGACTTCACTTTGGCTTGGTAGCCTCCTTGCCCTTCAACAGTTTTATTTTGTGTCAACTTTCACATTTTGTCACTTCTCATGGAGTAAGTTATTCTCCCCTCCTGTCCTCCAGTGGGTTCCATGGTAACTTATGAAAATTAAACACAAAGCAGCCCAATATTCAATCACCTGGAAATAGAGGTATCTAATTTTAATTAGAAAAATATGGCACAAATTAATGCAATACTAATACTTTATGATTGGAAGAAATGGAGCAAAGGAAAGAAAGATAGCATTTTACTGTACCAATTGCTTAATCTTTTGACCTCAAATTATTTTATACTCTGGAGGTAGTAAAGCCTTAGTAGAAGACTTTCTCTGGAGACATAAATATGAATAGATATTGTTGCTAATGCATATATATTCTGACATATTTGTAGTATATTTGCCAAGAAATGAGAAAGGGAATGTATATTATTCAGGGTTCTCTAGAGAAACCAGTATTCATATGTAAAATTTTAGGTATATTAAAATAATCTCATATATACATATATAAGAAAGATATTTATTATATGCATTACTTATGTACATTATTGCATTATATACATTATTTATATACATATATATGTATAAAGAGAGATATTTATTATAAGGGAGAAATGGAAGTAATTCACACAGTTATGGAGGCTAGTCCAAAGAGTTTTACCTACCAGGAGACCAAGGAGAGCCAGTGGTGTGGCTCAAATCTAAGTCTCAAGGCCTGAGAACCAGGAGAGCCAATCAGGCAGGTAAAGTTTATCTTACTTGGCCAGTTTGTTCTATTCAGGTCTTCAATTAATTAGGTAAGGCACATCCACAGTAGGGAAGGTAGTTTGCTTTACTTAGTATATTAATTGAGATGTTAAGTTCTTTGAGAAACACTCTCACAGACATACCCAGAATCATATTTTGCCAAATATCTGGGCATCCCATGCCCAGCCAAGTTGAAACATAAAGTCAATAACCACAGCAGGAACCCCTGTTGATGTGTATAAACAAACCTCAGACATAGTCTGCTAATATAACATTGCCCGAGGGTTTTTTTTTTCATAGAAATGATTGTTAGAATTCACCTTTTTTATTAATATTGGTAATAGGGATTAAACCCAGGAGTATTTTACCTCCAAGCTATACCCCCAGGCCAATTTTATTTTTTATTTGGAAACAGGGTCTTGCTAAGTTACTGAGGGACCTCATTAAATTGCTGAGGCTGACTTTGAACATGTGATCCTCCTGTCTCAGCCTCCCAAGTACTGGGGTAACAGGTGTGTGCCACCAAGCCCAACTGGAATTGCCTTTTAGCAAGAAGGCTGCTCTTTTGCTTGAGAAACAAATTAAGTGCAGTGTTAGACAAGCATAATGCCTTGATCTTACTCTGAAATGGAAAGATTGGAATAGCATCAAAGTTTTACCCTACGTGAGAAAATTGGCAGTTCTACAGACATGCTAGCGATGCAAAGATTTCTTTCTTCATGGAAAACAAAGAGTTGAAGTAGTGAGTGTGCCTTGAAAATATTATGCTCAATGAAAGAAACCAGACACAAAAAGTCATATGGAATGATTCTACTCATGAAATACGATATGAAATATCCCAAACATCCAATTCCATAGGCAAAAAAGCACACTAATTGTTATTAGGAGCTGAGGGGAAAGAGATTTCCTTTTGGTGGGGTTAAAATATTCTGGAATTAGGTATTGGCGATTGTCACAAATTACTGTGAGTATTCTAAATATTACTACATTTTGTACTTAAAAATGTGTTTAAGTCCAAATGTTAAAGGTAACAAAATTGTTAATACAAATAATATTGCATAAATAAAGTTGAAACAATGAAAAAGAACATAGAAGCTAACAATTTTACTGTATTGAATGTCATAAAACATATTTGGACAAATAGTGGCAAAGCTTTTTTATGACTTGAAAGATAATATCATAAGAAGTTTAATATTTCCTAAACATTGCTAAATAATACAGTAATAAGTATAATCCCATTAGAGATATTTCTTCATAGTTCATAATTATTTTAATTGTTGACTCGGTTATATTAAAATCTGCTATTCACAATAACACATAAAATATCATCACTTTTAAAATATAAAATATATTTCATCATTCAGTTGCTGAGGCTGGTCTAGAACCTGTGATGCTCCTATATCAGCCTCTCAAGTACTGGGATTATAGGCATGTGGCACCACACCCAACTCCACCAACTACTACTTATAGGCAAACATATTAGTAACCTGGAATAGAAAGCAGAGTAACAAGTTCCAATATTTTTTATTATTTAGGATTTAATGTATTTGTATATTTACATTTCATATTATACACATATGCATTAAATATTTAATATATATGAAAGGCAGCATGTCAATTCTATGAGGAAATGTAATTTATCCACTAAGTGTACTGGCACAACTACATTAAAAAGAAAATACAACTTTTATTTAGCTTCGTGTATTAGTTTACTTGGGCTCTTATAATGACATGCCACAAAGTGAGTGCCTTAAACATTAGAAATTTATCATCCCAGTTATGAAGCCCAGAAGTCTGGGATCAAGCTGTCAGCAGAATGGGCTTTGTGTCTTCATGTTCACAAGGTATTCTCATTGCGTGCAAATGTCTTTTCACCTGGTATTCTACACAGACACAAGTCAGATTAGATTAGGGATCAACTCTACTAAAATATGACCTTGTGCTAACTCGACTAATTACATCTGCAACTATCCTATTTCCCCAGAAGGTCATATGTTGAAGATTAGGACACCAACATATGAACTTGGGGGGGATACAATCCAAGCCATAATTCAAACACTGCATATACAAAATACATTTCAGATGTACTAAATGCAAATGAACAAACAAGCAGACATTTTGAAATAAAAACTGTTAGAAGAGCAAATCCAAATTACCAATAAATACATGAAAAAGACCTATCTTTGCAAGTAATCAGGAAAAGGATCATTAAATTAGCATTTTTGACATTTACATTACATTTACTTGATTGGTAAAATGTAAACAAAAATGTTGACAATTTTGACTGGCAGGGGTATGGAAAAAGTACTATTCTCAAACATAGTGGGAAAAGATTTTTACAATATTTGGAAAGTCACCTAATGACTTTCCCCATAATTTTAGGTACATATTTTTCTAAGAACGGCATTTTGGGGAACCTATTACTTGAAATGAGAACACTGACATATATTGACATATGCAGTTAGATGTTGATGTCTTTGTGCTCTTTACAGTGGCAAAACAAAAACAAACGGAGTGATTATTTTGTAACATGAATGCACCTGAATATTTTGTAGTCTGTAACGTATGTACAAAAAAACAGTGGTTTGTGAATATTGAATGCCTAAGGTGAACAGAGGATAGATGAGACAGAGTCGAGTATGAAAGAGAAATAAGAGAAAGAAAGGAGAAAAGAAAGAAAATCAAGTTTATGTGGTGCACTCCTGTAATCCTAATACTTGGGAAGCTGAGACAGGAGGATCACAAGTTCAAGATGAGCTTCAGTAACTTGGTGAGACCGTCAACAACTTAGCAAGACCCTGTTTCAAAAAACATAAAAATAAAAAGGTTGGGGGTATAGCTCAGAGGTAGAATGTATCTGGATTCAATCACTAGTACCAAAAGGGGGGAAAAAAGAAGAAAAGAAAAATCAAGTTTATTAAAATAGCTTTACAAATTTAACAGTGAATGCCTTGAAGCATGAAATAGACCAATAGATTTGGATCTAAAATTATACAACCTTTCCCTTAGCCATACTCCCTGAGAAGTTTTCACTCAAGACCTTGGGGAAGAATAACTGGAAACAGTTATGCAGATAGCTTATCTAAAAGTTATTTTAAATTGTTGGGCTGAATCTTGCTGTGAGCCCAGCACATCTACCACAAAGGTCTAAGGCCAGTCATGATTCCCAGAATCCCTTTCCCCACAGGGGAGTAGAATTTGTGACAAGAGGAACTTGTTTGAGTAAGAGGAATGGAGCTGTCATTCTAAGCAAACTACATGGATCAGACATACTGGCTTTGGTAGCCATCGTGGCCTTCCACAAAGACTGCTCCGTAAACTCACACAGTTTATGGTCATCTGCATCTTTGCGCACTGTCTTTTGATTCAGGCTTCTTTCCACATTCTGGTGCTTCTGACTATAATCTTCACTAATTGCTCTTCGACCTCAGGCCAGCTCTACTGAGCTCCATTGTTACCTTCCCCAGATCTCTATGTAGGTGTATATACCCCTAATTCTGTATTTACTTATTTATACCCCATATGCATAAAGTGGCTTTTCTTTTCTTGACAGAGCCCTGGCTGATAGAGTTATATATGAATAGTGTGGTAAAATATATAGAGTTCTCATAAAGAAAATAAGTTAAATTAAAATAATAATCATAATAAAAGAATTAGTTCCTGATTATAGGAGCAGCCATCTCAGAGTGAAACAGGAAGGGTGTACTGTATTGTCTGTAAGGAATTAACACTTATAAAACAATGTAAATTTGCATCAACCTTGTTATTATTATCATAAAATCCACAACTCTATATCCTGTTAGTGATAAAACAAACAAACAAACAAACAAAAAACTCCACCTTGTAGCACGGGCCTCTCCCAATGTTCTCTCCTTTTGGTTCTTTACTAGGATAAAAAGAAAAGTGGAAGCCGGGCGTGGTGGCGTACGCTTGTAATCCCAGCATTCGGGAGGCTGAAGACCGGAGGATCCAGGTTCGCGGCCAGCCTCAGCTACCTAGTGAGACACTCCGCAACTTAGTGAGACTCGGTTTCAAAATAAAGAATAAAAAATAGGTCTGGGGGTATAGCTCGGAGGTAGAATGCCCGAGTTCAATCCCCAGTACCGCAAAAAAAAAAAAAAAAAAAAAAAAAAAAAAGAAAAGTGGATCAAAGAACACATATACACACATGCAATTTATCCAAAGAGATATAGAAATTCTTGGCAATTAAAACTTGACTGTGAGTTGTTTAAATCGATTATGATAACCATATAAAACATCAATCAGAAGTGATTATTAAGGGATTGTCAGTCCAGGGGACTTTAAAAAGACTAGGCATAATGACAGACAGTATATGTATTTGGAGATCCTAATTGTTAGACTTTTTTGGCCTAAGTTTGAATTTGGTGAGGAAGTAGATTCATAGGATTTTAGCAAATGTAGTTTCATTATGAGTTTACAAACTATCCAGATTGTGAGATGAATGATGAGATCATCTTAGCATAACATCAACATATATTCTATTCATCCTACTCTCATCATTTCATGCTCGAGTAGAAACCTACTAATTATATTTAGCTTCCCAAGGAAATTTGCCTAAATGTAGAGGCACTGATCATGAAGACTTATGATATTCTGTGTCTGAGTAATTTCTTGTTGTATGTAACAAAAATAATAAAAAATAAAATGAAATTTTTGGTTTAATTTTAGTTATCAAGAACTCTTTGCCTTAGCCTGAGTTTCTCTGAATATTTTCAGAGTAAACATGCAGATATTCAGCAATATAGCCTTACTTTTAGAAATATTTTTGATAAATTTTGAAGAAAATATAATCAAAGCTAAAATCTAGGCTTACTAAGTGCTAATTCTGTACACTATTACATTGGGATGCTATGTATTATCCTGACATGTTCTGTGGGGAAAAGGGCAATATTGTTAAGTTATAGCTTAAAATGCAGCTAAATATTTGTCAAGTACTGTGAAAAATGTCCAGCTTTATTTTGAGGAAAAAAATAAACACCCACAGTACTTGATTACATTCACTTACTATTTTATTTATTTATTTTTATACTTTTATTGGTTCATTGTAATTACATATCATAGGTTCAAATGATACAGACATACATGCACATTACTATTTTAAATTCTTTTAAGTTGCTGGGCATGGTGGCGCATGCCTGTAATCCCAGCATTTAGGAGGCTGAGACCGGAGGACCCAGGTTCGTGGCCAGCCTCAGCTACCTAGTGAGGCACTCTGTAACTTAGTGAGACCCTGTTTCAAAATAAAGAATAAAAAATAGGGCTAGAGGTATAGCTTGGAGGTAGAATGCCCCTGAGTTCAATCCCTAGTGCCACACACACAAAAAAAATTCTTTTAAGTTCATGGCCACATCTGGCTTATTTGACAAGTTTTGCACAGTCTTTTGAGCCAAGCATCACACTTGCTGCTGGTTCCAGTAAAAAAAGGAATATGAGAAGGAAATGTTTTTCAATCTTTGAGGACTATAAATGCTGAGAACTTCCTTAAGGCATCACAACTTTTATGTTCTGATATGCTTCAAGGAAGGTTTTTCAGCAGGTTTCCTTGGTCTAGAATTTCAATTAAGAAAATCATCTTAACATACCCACTGTCCTGTTTTCTTCCTTCTCATTCCTGTTTTCTGACATTTCCCACCCTTAATTGGTATTCTGAAACACAGCACTAGTATATTTTTCACTTCTGTTTATTAAACTTCCTTATTTGGTTTTTTGTTTGTTTTCAGTTAGCATTCTACTTGTGACAAGGAAAAGAAACATGCTGCAGAAGTGGTTTCATCATAAATTCATGGGAATAATCCCCAAATGGAAATGACAGAGAGGTAAGACTCATTGGAAATGAAATCTATACAAGCTAAAGGTCCCTCCCTCCTGTTTCCTTTTGTTTCCTCGGGCTCTGCTCTCTAAGGATCTTCTTGTTATTGTTGTTGTTGATTTGTTGTTGTTGTTGCCTTTAGGAGATAACATGAGTTCTGAAGTTATTAGATGGAAACATATAAAACTGCCATTTAAGGTCGAAAATGGGATTTTGGCAGTACTATAGATTTCAACTAAATAAAATACCTAAGATCAAAACCCTTGCCTGTGTGATCTCAAGTAACAATGCATTAGATTCTGTAGCTAAAAATGGGCCTAATAATAAAATTATCACTAATATTGTTGTTTTCTAGTTTATATGAGTTAATATATTCAAAGTACCTACAGCACTCTGAAAAAATATTTAGGCACTATACAAGGTTGCTTGCATTACATCTATTACTATATTTCATTTTTGTTCTCAGGGTTCAGCTTGTGCATGCATTTTGCCTGGTCAAGGCTTTAACATTATTTATGACATTCTTTCTCCTCTCTACTGCCATTTGTGTTTTTCTCTATCCCCCTCTCCTACCCTGTCCTTCTCCCTTCATCCTTACCTCCCTTGTTCGCTTCTTTATTTTTCTCTTCACTTGTTTCCTCTTTTCCAATTCTAGTTTTTGCTCAGTTTCTTGAAAGTCTATGGATTTATGGACCTTTGTCCATTGGCCATCTGTTTTGTTGATCACAAGCAAGAGTGGAGGTGCAATTGAATGAGAGAAGTAAGTACAAAGTACCAAACATGGCTCTGTAGATGGTAGGTTATGTGGTTGAGAAGTTTTCTTACTAAGCTAGAAAATATAAAAGTTGGCAGGTTTACAAAGGAAATGCATTAAGAGAATGCATAGTTTTTACTTAGAGAGGTTACTTGGTTTTAAAAATATATAGAGGCACTTTTGCTTCTGGGGAGGTAGTCAGTTTACTTCTTCCTATGCTTTTCACTAAGTACAACTAATGACTTAATATGTTTATATTTTAAATATATAAAATCATTTATGTCTATTTTATGTCTCTATATGAGCACACAATTGTTTTTATATGTATATGCATTAAACAAACAGGAGATTCTGAAAGGTAGAGAGAAGAAAGTATATAACCTGGGGACCTGGGGACCCAGGACATGACATAGTGGTGATTCCCTGAAGTTTTTTTTTTTTTGCTAGTTAATATACCTCACTAGATAACAAAGAAGTAGACAACCAAACCTGGAAATGTCAACAAATACAGAAACAAAACAAAACAAAAAACTCAACAAACAACAAAGAGTACTCTTTCTAGCTAAAGAAACAGGAAATGAGAATCTGGCAAGAGGGAAAACTCTTAGACAATTGCCACGCTTGCTATACCCACACACCACAGAAAAAGCTGCTGCAACACTCACCTCTAATGGCAAAGGCCAGGTAGGCACTTTGACATTACCTTTGCAAGACTGTAACAAGGCAGCCAAACCACTCTGCTGTGATGATGTTGGAGACATCTGAGTGGGAACTGGAACCTATACCCCACTAGATGGTAAGAAGCCTCTTCTTTCCCACTGTCTGTAGATGCTACAAGAAGAACCTGGAATTCCATGTCCACCCTACAGGTGTAAAGTGTCTCTCTCCTTTCCAGCTAGGGTGGTGTCAGAATGGCAGGTCTTTCACCATCCTTCCATGGTAATAATGCCGTCCTTCATGGTGCAGTGAAAGCAACATAGTGGACAATAATGGACCAACCTCCTCCTTCTAGGTAGAGATAAATGAAGGGAGTATTGTTAATTACCTGAACTCCCCTCCATGACTGGCAAAAGAAACTGCCCTAATTCCAAGTTTTGATGGTCCACTGCTGAACATGGACTTCTGTCTGCTCTCTTATAAGAAAACATATGATTGCATTTAAGCCTACCCAGATAATACAGGATCATCTTCCCACTTCCCAATTCTTAATCACATTTGGAAGGCCACTTTTTTTGTCATGTAAAGTGGTATTTAGAGATTCATTATTAGGATGTGTATATCTTTTGGAGCCATTACTTAGTCTATCATAGATGCCAACACAGAGATAACATGTATGTCACGGATGTTTGAATTTATCTGGCAGATTGTAAAGCACTTAGGAAGAAATGTTTCAGTAAGCAATTATCATGTATAAAACAAATGAAAATATTAGGAGCAAATGAAGAAATAGAAAATCTTAGCAAATAAAAGATACTAATAAGAACCAAATAGAGCCAATAACTAAGATAACAATACAAAAACTCAATTCAGATCAACAGAAAAATGAAGAGAGAAGAACAGTGAACTTGAAGATAGAGCAATAGAAATTATCCAATCTGAACAATACAGAGAAAACAGAGTAAAAGAATAAATGGAATACACTTGTAATTCCAGTACTTGGAAGGCTGAGGCAGGAGGATCACAAGTTCAGGGACAGCCTCAGCAACATAGCTGGACTCTTAACAACCTAGCAAGACCTTGTTTCCAAACAAAAAATAAAAAGTGTTGGGGTGTAGTTCACAGGTGGAACACAGCTGGGTTCAATCCCCAGTATAACCTCCCCCCTGCCACACACACATACACATAATAAATGAAGAGTGTCAGGAACATGTGGAACTAGAGGAAAAAAAAGAAAAATTTAAATTAATAAGATTGAGTCACAGGAAAGATAAAAAGAGGCTGAAAAATATGAAAATTGGCCAAATTTGGAAGAAATTATAAACTTAAAAATTTAAGAAGTTGATCATAAACCAAATAAAATTAACTCCAAGAAATATACACCAAGGCACATCAGGGTCAGTCTTCTGAAGACTAAAGTGAAAAAAAAAATCTTTAAAAGCATCCAGAAAGAAAGACAACAAATGTTATCTACATCAAATGTTCTGCTGGATATCTTCAGTGAACAGAGATTCTTCATCTAAACCTCTAAATGCAGCATAAACCTATGTAGCAAAAATTCAGCACTCTTTTAAGCCACTGACTCTATTTCCAGCGTTGGGCCTGGGCATACCTACCTAGTCTACTACTGTAATGATAGTATGAGATGTAATCCTCCTGCACAAGGACATTTTTCAGATGCTCAATGGTTTTTCAGATGTGCAGGTGTGTGATATTTCATGGTTGTTTTAAAGTGAACAAAAATATTTGAATCTGTTTATTCATGTCTTTTTTTTTTTTTGGAATTTTCTGGATCAAATGAGTAGAACATCATTTTACATATCATCTTAGGCTGAGTACTGAAAAAGTGTAATGTTTCTCAAGTGCTGGTTGGAGGGTGGGGGGAGAGATCTCTAAACCCAGAAATTCTATATCCAGTGAAATTATCCTTTGTCAATGAAGGGGACAAAAAGACAATTCCAGGTAAAGGAAAACTAAGAAAATGAATTACCAGAACAACTCTAAGAGAATACTAACAGAAGTCCTCTAAACAGAGAGGAAATGACAATAGAGGAAACCATGAAATATCAGAAAAGAAGAAAGAACATAGAACAAACATAAGGTTAATACAGTACATTTTTTTCTTGAATTTTCTAAATTGTGTTTGATGATTTAACCAAAATTATAACATTTTTAATGTGGTTTTAATGTGTGTTAAAGAGATTATAAGTTAATAAATATCTAATGTATTATATTCTAAATATATTCTATAGTTATAAATGGGAGATGACAAAGGGAAATAAATGAGGCTAGTTTCTATATTTTACTTAAATTAGTAAAATTGAACACAGGTAGACTTTGACAAATTATCTAATATAATAGGAAGAATAATGATCCCCAAAGGTATATGTGTTATAAGACACATAACTTGTGACTATATTAGCTTATATGACATAAAACAAATTGGGAGATTTGTCTTGGATTATCTGAGTGGTCCAAAACAACAACAAAACAAAGCACAAACAAATATAAAACAGAAACCAAAAAAATAGAAGGCAGAAAGGATGGCCAGGGTGATGAGATATGAAAGAGACTTCACCTACTGTTTCTGACTTTAAAAATGGAGGAAAATAGCTGGGTGTCATGGTACACAACTACAATCCCAGTACTTGGGAGGCTGAGGCAGGAGAATGCCAGGTTTGAGGCAAGTGCATTGCAACTTAGAGAGACACTCTTTCAAAAAAAATATATGTAGCTCAGAGGTAGAATTCCCCTGGGTTCAATCCCTAGTCTCTCTCTCTCTCACACACCACACACACACACACACACACACACACACACACACACACACACACACACATACAATGTAGGGAAGGAATCACAGTCAAGGAAGGCAAGTAGACTTCAGAAGCTGGGAAAACAAAGACAAAGAAACTATGTGCTCTGTCTCCTCTAGGGGCTGAGGAAGAGAGCACAGCCTTGCCAGCTCCCTAGTTTTAGCCCAGTAATGCCTCAAACTTCTGGTCTATTGAACTCTCAGATCATTAATTTGCATTGTTTCAAGCTCCTACATATCTGACAATGATCTGCTGCATCAAGAGAACACAAACACAGCTGCCAGCCTAGGTTTCTACATTTACGAGAAAGATAATTCAGATATAATCAAATACACTATCATAAACAAAAAAACACGTCAGAAACAATGTAGGGCAGAAGACATTGAAAGAGACAGCTCTAACAGTGGTAAAAGAAAACAGCACCATCAATTCAGGTTTGTATGTTCGGTAAAATATACTTAAAATATAGGCAAACTAAACTTACAGATAAATGGAAGTTGAGAAAATTTGTGTTTAGGATATGTACTACAAAAAATGCTAAAAGATTTTCAGGCTTCAGGAAAATAATACTAGATCTAATACTAGATATATATATATATTAGTATATATATATATAATACTATATCTAATACTAGATATAATACTAATAATACTAGAAGGAATGAAAAACACAGAAGTGATATTCATAGAAATAAATATATAAGACTTTTGTTTCTTCTCTTAATTTCTCTAAAAGGCAATTGACCACTTAAGTGAAAAATAATGACATGTCTTATTAAGTATATTACAAATGCACATATAAAATATTTTGAAATCCAAAATAAACCTTTTCTCTTTTTAAGTTGATTATCTCAGATATTTCTTATAGTAATAGAAAGTTAACACAAATTGGTAGATCAATTCTTTTATGGACCTGGTGTTTTAAGATGTTGCTTCATGGTGATGCCTAAAATTCCAAAGCTTACAACATCAAAACATCAAATGTTGTAAAGAATTAGGAACAACTAAAACTCTAGCACATAGTGGATGAAAGTGTAAAATTGTATAGCCGCTTTAGAAAATTATTTGGAAGATTCTCACAGAATTAAGTATGAAGTTGTTCTTTGAACCAATAATTCCACACTTAGGTATTTACCCAACAGCTATGAAAACATATGTGAGCAGATACTGTACAAAGTTCCTTTATAAGCTACTTTGTTAAAAACTTGAAACAATCCAAATATCTGTTATAGGGAAACAAAATTGAAAAAAAACTGTGATATATTTATACAATGGAAAACTGCACATCAATGTAAAAACAAAACAAACTGATCCTGCAATAACTTGTGTTAACTTCAAAAATATAATGTAATTCATGAGGAAGGGACATGGACAAAAGTCATGAAATTCATCCCGTCTGGTTCAATTTGTATGAATTTCATTGCAGGCAGAACTGATCTCTGGTGATAAAAATTAGGTCAGTGGTGTGAAAGGTATTACTGGATAGGAACAGAGAAAAACTTTTTAGGTTGTAGAAATGTTTTAGATTTTGGCTATGGTGTTGATTGATATTTACCTATATAATTTGATCAAGGCTTATTGAACATTACACTTAAATAGTTTCACTTTGTACTATATGAAAGATTTATCTTGATAAAAAGGTAATGTAGTTTTATATAACATAGTATCACTTCTGTTATATATATATTTAGAAATAAAAAAATCTGAGAAATTCTATTCCTCAACTGGACACACACACACACACACACACACACACACACACACACACACCACTTTACAGATTCAGATTTGGATACAAAGGGAAGTTAAAAGATTTCTCCCTAGCTCATGAGCTAGTGATAGAATTAGGATAAGAATTAGAATCCCTGGCTCCTACCCATTCTACCGTACTTGGTTCCCTTTCCACAATATCAAATACACATAAAGCCCTGGGTATTGTTTCCATGCATTTCAAAATGTAGAAACAAAACAAATATTGTTAATGAGAGCATAATCTTGGTATTATGTTACTATTTCACCCTTTATTTTTTGTTTTTTTAACTCCAGGGCTGGGAACACAGCTCAGTGGTATAAAGATGCTTAACCCATGAGGCCCCAAGCTCAATACCCAGCATTAAAAAACAGAACAAAATATGTTAGTAGAAAAAAAATTAAAAACAAGTGTTTTAATTCCACTGATCTGCAGATGGCTTGTGAAGGGACACTGGGTGACCTAGAACTTTGTGTTAATGCAGGTGTTCACTTTTCTGATGAGTAACTCCCACAGATTCTCATGGATCCCCTGACTCTCCCACTCAAAGAGGATGGGGAAAGAAAGAAAATCATTGAATAATTGAGCACTTAAAAAAATAAAATACAGTATGTAGAGTAATAAAAAATATTGGCATAACTGACTATGTGACACTTTATTAAACTGTATATTCAGAAAAACACTTGAAGAAAAAAGAGAAACAAACTAAACAGAATTCAGCGAATTAACAATTTTAGAAGAATCTTAGAACAATGACTATTATAATAAGAACTATATTTATTATTATATGTATATGACAAAAATTAAGATTTGAAAAAAGAATGAAAAATTTCAAATATACTGGCTTAAAAAATAATCCTGGAATAAAAAACAAAACTATATGCATACTTGAAGGGACAATGCTAACATGTTAATTGTTGAATTGTAAAATTACCAATTATTTTTGTTTTAATTTTTATCCTTTTCTGTATTTGCTATCATAGCAATAGTATCTTAAATCAGGAAAACTAAAAAACATTCCCTAAAATAAGAAATGTATATGAGTATACATTTGAAAAGGAACAAATATAAATTATAAAACATTTGAAAATATCTTAATTATCTCTAGTAGTCAAAATGATGGCAAATTAAACCTTAGTGAGATACTAATTTTCATCTCTCAGATTATTTGCATTGAACATCTATATTTTAATTGTACATTGAAAGATATCTTTTATGCTGCACAATGTTAAAGGTGCAAAAAATGTTGCCACTGGAAACCATTTTACACTTAAGGCAATTTAAATGCTTTTTTCCAATTGCTCTACCTGAAGACTATTAATTACATAAAAGCCAATGTTGTTTGAATCTGATGCTAATTTATTTTAATGAGATAAAAAAAATAATGGCAATGACCATTCTTAATCCTACCACATGCCATATTTATTTTTGTTCTTCCTCCTACAGCTACTTTAATAAATCAGCCACATGAAGAACAAAATAGCTATTGAAGTATCAGGGAACAATTGTGCTTTTCCAAAAGAAAAAAAAAATCATAGTAAATGGAAACTCTATTTAGCATGAGATTTTTTTTTTTTTTTTTTTTTTTTTTTTTTAGTGTTAGTGTTAGTCTTTGTTTAGGGGCAAAACAGCAAGCCAAATCAAACCAACAACAACAGTAACAAACATCAAGCCAAAAAAGAAAGAAAAAAGTCTGAAAGTAAAAGTAAGCCTATCATAGAAGAGCTGCATTTGTCAAGAATTATGTTAGGTTTCCTCATATGTGTGTTTTTTGTTTAAACTACAAAGTGCTCATGAATTAAAGAAATTAGCTTTTCTATTTTACAAATTATGGAGTTGGATATTATAGGGAAAAAAATTAATTCAGGCTTGTTTAGTTACTGAAGAGCAAGTCAGGTCTTCTAATTCTCCTAGTAAAAAGTAAAGAACATTATTCCTTCAAAGATATCTTTAGCCAGAGCTAATTGCAAAAACACAATCACTGAGAGTTGAAGCATATTATAAAATAAACAACTATAATCTACATGTATATGAAATATATATCCCATATTTTCCTTACCGTTGCAGCTGGTAGAAATAGGCAAAGTTCAAGAACCAACCATCAAACTGTACTTGGAATTATAAGACTTCTTCAGCCTCCTATGAGAAACTTCTCTGTTTCTTCTTGTTGAGTTTTTTCCCCTAGGGTACTGAAAATGGAAATATATTGAGGTACTCTCAGCCTATGGGTATTTTAGAGTTGCCTGAATCTCAAATGTGTACTACTGATGACCGGTTGGGGCTTTGTAGATACCATGAACATCAGCTAATTAAAATATAAATGGTGGAAAATAGGTCTTTGCTAGCACTGCCTACCAGTTGATCTCCATTGTACACTCAGAAAGCAAAGTTACAACATATTACAAGTGCAATGGTTTTATGTTCTTGGTTACTACCCAAATTAAAATAGACAAATCTTTATTTTATTCTGGACATTGTGTTTGTAAATTGTAGAACATTGCTATTGAGAAAATTGGATAGCTCTAACATTAGGCATTTAAATTATTGGAAACATAAATATGCCATTTGGTATACCTTGGTCATTATATAACCACGGTTTAATGGATCATGACTTTTGTGCGGAATATTTGATTATCAGCATAAGCAGTTCACTCCTTGAGCAGTTTTTCTTTTTTCTAAATATATCTTTGAGTTTATATAATCTACGAGAAGAACCCACATAATAATACAAAATATAGGAATAAATATAGGAAACAAATAGCACTTGAATTAGGTGACCTAATTTTAAAAAAAGGAAAGCTCATTTTCCTTTTTTATATTATTTTATTTTTTAAATTGGTACACTGTAATCATACATCTTTGTTAGGTACACTTTTCTGTTAGCTGTTTGACTTTAGACTTAATCATTGTTTTTTGGTTTTCTCAATCAAAAAGGCCTGGAAACCTGGACTCTCTTTACTTTTCAAATCTCATCTCCAGCCAATCTCACTAAACTTCCATCACATAGAAATATTTTCAGCTCCAAGAACATCCCCAACTTCTCCTTCCTAAAACTTTTGCATACATTACTTATATGTCTGTTCAAAATGGGTGGCCCTGAGTTTGTCACATTGACAGTCCCTTCTTTGCATAATTTCTGATTAAATAGACTTTCCCCAAGGAAGTTGTTGTGATGGATTTATATAGAAACTTATGTAGATTTCTCCCTCACACCTTGTCCCTGGGTTTTGCCATCATGAGATCTTGCAGGACATTCATTTCCATATTTGTATTATATATTCATTTGTTTACATCATTATTTGCTTACATCATCTTTCATTTTTTCTTACAATAAAACTAATCTTCACAGGACAGGATTTAGGGTTTCGTGTGTGGTGAGCCACTCCTCCTCCTCCTAGAATTTCTCTCTGTGGAGCCAAGGCTACAGACAGGGCTGTTCAAGCATTGTGAATGAAGAACTCAAGTTTAACCCCTTCAGATCATGTCCTTTGTCTACTGTCCAAAACTTTCCCCCTTTACTTATTTTGCCTTTCTCACAATATTTTGCTATCACAGTTTTATTTGAACTCACTGAACTTGCTAAGTTTTTTTAATACTCATAAACTCTCTTTGTTTAAGGCAATACTTTGGTCTTAAGATTGTCACTATTCAAATTCTCATCATCACTAGATACACATTTGTCAAATGAATAACCAAATGAATGAGTGGAGCCATAGGACAAGATCTCTTCTGCTTTCCACTTTTAATTTCCAATGCTATTTTTTCTTGTTTTTATTTTTTTTTCTTTTTGAATTTCTGAAGCAACAGTAAAAAAAAGAGAATGAAAGATACTTCTTAATAATCTTTTTGTTTCTTATCACCCAGACCAAGGTAATCATTTCCCTAATGGCCTTTTACATTAACCACACTGGTCAGTTTTACCTACCAGATTTGTTAGTATTCATCAACACATCTTTTCCCATTATCCTGTTGGATATATATTTTTCTTCAATTTTTGAATTATAAGACCTGGATTGACCTGAGAGTCTGTTCCTTCAATAACTAAAACACCTTGAATAAATAACTTTTCTCCTTAAATCTCAATTCTATCATTTATAATTAAGGTATTAAATTCTTCACTTCATGGCTATTTTGAGGATTAAGTAAAAGTACTTGGGTGAAGAATCGTAACACAGTTATTAAGATGCAGTGTCAAATTCACTATTTTAGTGTTAGACGTTTTAAGTTACCTTTTTTAAAAAGTGATCTTATAGCTCGTTAGGCTTTTTCCTTGAAGCTTATTTTTAATCCCTGTATAAAGAATCTTTAAATATTACTTTTCTCTAGTCTTTGCATATTTCCCTTTATGTTGCTATTCTAGCAGAGGCCATGTTATGTAGTGTCACTTGTAATAGCTTTGAAATCATTCACATTTTAGGTTTTAGGCTAGGTAACTTAATAACCTTGGTGATGCTAAAATGAAGAATAATGTTTCCTATTTGGTGCTATTTTTTGCATAGATTTTTGGGGAAAATAGTTATGATGGAAAGAAGAAAGAAACAGAACAAGTACTGGTCATAGGGCAATTTTGAGAGTCCTAATAAATAAAAAATAATTATACATTTAAAATCTCGCCAGCTGGGCATGGTGGTGCATGCCTGTAGTCCCAGTACTTGAGAGGCTGATACAGGAGGACTTCAGGTTCAAGGGCAGCTGCAGCAACATAGTGGGATTCTCAGCAACCTAGTGAGATCCCATTTCAAAACAATAACATAAAAAGGGCTGGGTGTATAGCTTGGAGGTAGAATGCCCCTGAGTTCAATCCCCAGTACTCCCTCCCCCCCAAAAAATTAAATAAATAAATAATCTGCCATATTCTCAATCCTTAGTGTTTTGCTATCAAGCTAACCCAGCCCATGGTAATCTTCATATTCATCTCATTCTACTACATTCAACACATTTCACCTGAAAACATTAATCAAAAAAAAAAAGGAGTTTGTCCTATACCAGAATGTTTTTGGTTTTTTGTTTTCCCTGGCAATAATCCACTTGGTTATAAAATTGATTCTTCTATCATGCATGAATAATGCCATTCTAAATTTTCTAATATATGAAAAAATACTTCTGTGCTTATAAACAAAGCATAGTTTTATTCTTTAAAGTGATAAAATGGATCATGGAACAGGATCATGCTAACAATCAGGTGCATCTCTTAATATTTAAAAAGGTTTTTATTTTTAGGATTCAGAAAAATGTACAGGTTTTAAGAACAGCTGCTCAAGAAATAACTACTTTCTTTGTGTGCAATAAAAACCTTGGAGATCTGAAAATGAAGCAATTATCTTTGATTCTTACAAGATCTAGTGTTTTCTTGAATCATCAAAGATGGATTCTATTACAAATCTGTTCCCTAAAGTAGTTTGGAAAACAGAAGCAAATTTTTTATGATTTTGAAGATGCTATGTTTTAGCAAGATTGTGCTATTTCTACTAATACTAATAGAAGTTGTGATCAGGACAGCAGAGCTTTATATGTACATATTTGCTTGCATAATATCAGCTATGATGATAGCTCCAAATAAACTTTTATACAGATATTTCAGGGAAAACTGATAAAATTCATTTAGGATCCAACAATATAATCTTATATAAAATGATTGCTTTACTTTGATTCATTCTGTTTGGACACTGCAATGCTTGATTTATAAATTAAAACTCACTTTAAAAAATGATTCTGCAGCTACATACAAAGAATAGCAAGTGATTTATTCCCTTCTGGCCATGATTATTTGAATATATTTTCTATTAAAACTGTGCTAGCATTTTCACCATATGCACTTCAATAATGTAACTTATTTTCATATTTCTTTCACTATTTATGCATGTCTAAAAATAAGGAATTGTAAAGCTGACTCAGGAAGAAATAGTGTATATTGATCATAAATGATGAGGATTAGTTTAGATAAAAAGGGGTATTATGTTGGATTTATTTTCTTAGCTAATGTTTTAAATTTGTGGAGATTAACCATAATCAGCCAACTGAAATAAAGCCATTTGTTTGCAAGTTAATGTACTCACATGTGCTGGAGGGGTAATTGCAAGTGCCACTAATATTTAATTTTTAAAACATGTTTGGGAAAACCACTCCATTAAACTATTTGTAGTTATTTAAAATTTGTTATTATAAATTGCTTATGATAAATTAAGTATTCTTAAGATGGTTGGAATCAGGCAAAGGGTTACAATTTTAATTAAAGAGTAATCTTTAGTATTATAGGAAAATAATTTTTGGAGTGACATTAAGGTGGGAATAAAATTGGCGGATGAAGATGAGTCAGTGTTTTGGTCATTAAGGAAACTCTCCAGATTTGGGGGAAAAACAGTGATGTTACATATAGAAACACAGGGATTGCTTTTTCTATTCTAGAAGTAAGGATTAGCAATTGAGAATTGAGCTTGCGGGTGATCAAGCCAATCTCAGATTGATTTAGAAAACTTTCTTTTTCTTTTCAATCATCTAGAAGAAATTGTATCTTTTCTTCCACAGCTAGTTGGTAGAATTATCCACTAATTCATCTGAGCTTAGAGTTTTCATTGTGGGAAAATGTTTAAACTAAAACACAATTTATTTAGTAGATAGTGGGCTAATTTGGTTATACTTTTCTTTTTGAATGATCTTTGACAGCTAGTCAAGGAATTTGTTTCATCAAAGCTGCCAAATTTACTGACATAAATTCATTTATATTTCCATATTTTTGTTTTAGGATCTATAGAATTTATAGTGATGTTGCATCTCTCATTGCTCTGTTCCATACAAATGAGAAAATTATTCCATCAGTATTTGCAATGCCTTCAAAATGAAATTGGATAGACTACATGGCTCAAGGCTCAAATATTTGCTGCCAGAAACATGGTGGAGAAAAAAGGAAGATAGAACAAGAAATACTGTAGCTTAGAGCAAAGATTCAATGAATAAAGAACGTTTTGCCCCTAGAAATTTTGCTTACTAGTGAAATTTGTTCCCAGGCAAGCCAGAGAAGCTCATATAAGAAGGATAAGGAGGAGAGAGAGAGAGAAAGGGGGACAGACTAGCCAACATATTTAGTCCAAATATAAATGTCCTTTATCAAGAATCTTTAAGAAACATTAATGGACCTTGACATGGTTGTGGTTTTCTGTGTGTGTGTGTGTGTGTGTGTGTGTGTGTGTGTGTGTGTGTTTTAATAATTTTATTGTATGGAACTATAAAATCAAACAAAATGAGTTATTTGTTATCTTTGTTCATTTGTGATCTGTGTCACTAAGAGTTTGTTTGCCTTCTGTATGAAATTGGAATTGAAAATCCACCCAAGTCCATGTGGGAAATGTACAGTAGATTTTCAGTAGATTTTATAGTAAGATATATATATTCACTGGGGTTACATATTAACTGGAGTTAGGGATCAGTGCATATCCTCATAGCATTTGATTGAATGACAAATTTTATTGAGTTACAAGCTTACAATAAACTGCAATATTTTGTTCTCTTGTCATCTGTGCATGGCTTAAGGACAAATACCCAAATTGTCTTATATTCATTATCAACATGGCATGCAATTATATTATAAACATGCAATTTAACTAGAATGTTGGCATTGAGTAACTATTTTTCTCTTTGTTCCATTACTGCGAGATACTGCTCAGAACTTTATGTGTGTCACTAATGTATTATTACAAAAGGGATTTTAAAATAAGAGTCCTTTGGGGCATGCAAAATAATAAATGTATATTTCTATTATAGCATTTTTCTTTCTCAGAATATATGTTCATACTTTTTTCTAGTTTTGTTATTCAACACCCATTTTAAAAGATATTGCTGCTACATACGAGGTAAAAAAGGACATGATTAGTGGGCCCGAAGTTTCAGAACTTATATCCCTTTTGGCATATCGTATATTATCAGAGTAAATATTTTGATACAAGTAATACCAGCTGTATACCTATAATACCTGACATTATAATCCATTATACACATAATTTAAACACTTCTGTAATCTGTTCATTTGCTATTCAATCACCTCCAGTATTTCATATCTTCACTTTCATTTTCTCCAATGTTTATATCCATGAACCATTTGCAATAATCTCCTTAATGATTTTACATCTCCCAATTTATCCTTATAAGATATCATTTGATTTATCAGAATTCATAAATGTGATCCTATTATTTCCTCTCCAATAAAATTCAGTTATTTGTCTTTCCATAGAATGAATCCCAGCTGTAATGATATCCACAATCTAGATTTATAAACTTCTAAATTAATCTCCAAATTCTTCCAGCTTTCTATGCATTCAGTCACTCCATCTCTTACTTAAATGTCCTGTATTTTCCCCTGCTGAAAAACCAAGTCATCTTTTAGGAGTTTACTTACATATTTCTTTATGGAAGACTTTTTAATTTAACTTAATTTTGCCATTTCAGCCCTATTTTTAATTCTTTATTTTGAAACAGGGTCTCATTAAGTTGCAGAGTGCCTCCCTAGGTAGCTGAGGCTGGCCGTGAACCCGGATCCTCCGGTCTCAGCCTCCCAAATGCTGGGATTACAAGCATGTGCCACCGCGTCTGGCTTGTGAATTAACTAAACTTTTAATGTAGAAATAAATGAAGTGAAACGTTTGAGAACTAACAGGGAATACCTTAGTTGGAAATAGTTCTCTGAATAGTTCTTAAGTGTAGTCGAAGGGGATAGAAATGTCTTCAAATTAGAGAGTCATGTTTTAGGTGTAACTTTAGAGTATTACAAGTACCTGCTAAGGAGAGACAGCTCAGTCATCATAGAAAGTAAAGTGAGGCTGTAAGGAAACCAAGATCTACTTTCATCTTCCAGAATCCATGACCTCTGGCCCTCTATCTGTTTGCGTTGTTTTAATCACAAGATTAAGAAATCATTAAATGGAAAAGTAGAAAGACACTGTTTTTTGTTTTTTGTTTTTTAGTTTTCATCCACATTGACTATCTGTGGATTTTTTTTTTAATTTTTATTTTTATTCATGCATTGTAAGCATACATCTTTGTTAGGTACAAATTGATAATGATATATGTGTTCACAATTCTCATTTGACCCCTTCCCCCAATTCCCACCCTGCTCCTTAGCCCTCCCTCCCTCTCAAGTTCAGTTTAGTGAGTAACCTTGATATACATTAGTGTGCCCCCGCCCCAGTCCAACCCCTTTGGTTAAATCAACTTCTTTGCTTTCGAGGGTCTCTCCTTTTTCATCTGGAGACCCTCTTATGCCCCATCTTCTCCCTAGCATCCGCATATCTGCATACTAGGGAGAACATATGCTTCCTCACTCTTTGTGACTGGCTAACCTCACTAAAAAAAAAAAAACACAAAAACCCCCCCAAAAACAGTGTCTTTCTACTTTTCCGTGTGCTGGCTTCAAACCTGCTATGACACTTCTGTCTCAGTACTTGGATCACAGGCATAAGCCACTGGATCAGCTTCTTTACCTTTAAACGAATGTGAATACTGATGCTATAATTGTGCATGCACATCAATTTATTTACATGTCTTTGGATTGACACCTAGAAGTGGAAATACTGGGTGATATCATAGTTCTATGTTCAATTTTGTAAGGGACCAATGAAGAGTTTTCCACAGGCACTGCCCTATTTTATATTACTACTAGAACTATAGAAGGGTTCCGATTTTTCTGCTTGCCGTTGTTTTTCTTTTTCCTTTTATTTCTTCTTCTTCTTCTCACATTCTTCAGCATTTTTCTTCTTTAACCATTCTTGATATTTTTCTTTTGCTTTTCCTTGCAAATGTTCTTTCTCCAGTTCCTTTGCTGCTTTTTCCTCCATTTCTTTATTAAGTTTTTGTTCCCTTTCTTTCCTTTTCTGTTCATTCTTTTTTTGAACCCACTCCCTGTGCCTTTCTTCAGCAATTATCTTTCTTTTTTCACGTTCTTCCATTTCTTTTCTTTTTTCTAGTTGTTGATTTAATTCCTCCAGAGCTTTCTGTTGCAGCCGGTCACATTCTTCTTTTTCTTTGCCAACAAACCACACCTCCCATGGTGTCAGGTTGCTTTCTGGTAAGCGCACCTGTTTCTGTTCTTCTTGGTTATCTTCGGATTCAATCTCACTGCTGGCGCACCCCTGTAACTCCAATCCTCTCAAACTCACCACCTTGGCCTCCGTCATCATCGTCCACATCTTCCTCGTCCTCCGGAACACAGACGTCCTCGTCGAACTGGAAGCTCTGGAGGCCGAGAGTTGACAACAGCGACATGGTGGAATTGCTGCAGCTCTGAGGTGGCGAGGTCGAGTGAGCACTCATAGGTCGCAGTCCCCTGAGGATCCGAGGCGCCCATCGTGAGCACCGGGGAAGAGCCTGAGGAGGGCGGAGACCTGGGCCTGACGAAGGGAGGGGGAGAAACCAACCGCACGCCAGCTCCCCACCGCCCGCATCTGGCCCGCCAAGTTCAAACCGGCAGAGTCAATTTATCTACTTTAAAGGAGTTATAAAATTGCTTACAGCAATCAGGATCCTAGAGGTTTGCTAGCTTTGAAAAAATAAACAGTTTTCGAAGTAACTAATTTCCAATTGTGTCATTGAAGTTGAACACATTTTAATCCATCTTGCTCTTTCAATTTTTTTTTCTTTTAAAGACATTCTTTTTTCCTTTTATAGATTTATCTGGAATACAATGTGGATATTAAATGTGAATATTAGTTCTTTGATTCTTCTACAGTGTTCCCATGAAGAATCTGAAGTATCCTGTAACATTTGTCAAAAGTCCCAGTTTGGATGGAATCACTTTAAGTAGTTCAAGCTATGTAATCAGTTATTAAAGGACTTACATTTCATTTAAGATGTGAAAATTTATATTGATGGTTAAAGACATCGTTAATAAGTATTCAATTTACATGTTAATTTTTTATTGTTATATACTATAAATTTTTCATAAATAGCAAAGAATTATTCATAGCTTAGGTATATGTAATATTACCCTTCCAAGCATAGTAAAAAGCACCAATAGTTTTCTTTTTTTTTTTTGCAGTACTAGGGATTGAACTCAGGGGCATTCTACCTCTGAGCCAAACTCCCAGCCCTATTTTTTACTCTTTATTTTGAAATAGGGTCTCACTAAGTTGTGGAGTGCCTTACTAGGTAGCTGAGGCTGGCCGCGAACCCAGATCCTCCAGTCTCAGCCTCCCGAATGCTGGGATTACAAGCGTGTGCTACCAATAGTTTTCTATCACCAATAGTTTTCTAATGAATCAATGATTTTACTTTTTCAGGAGATAGGCTCCATGAGCATAGCAACTATGCCTTCCTTGTCAATATATTCCCAATGCCTAGTACATAATATTTTCTTAAAAGATTTATAATCATTTATAAATAGTTAAAAGGATATGCATATTTTCTTTTTTGAAGTCTTTCATTATCATAGCTAGTGTTTTTAAAAAGTCAATATTTTTCCATTTCAAATAACAATCTGAGAAAATAAAATGAGTTTATATATGAGAAGGTAAGTATACCAAAAATATTGAGAAGATTCCCATCAATCAATAAAGTAAAAGAA
This sequence comes from Graphiurus murinus, assembly GCA_004027655.1. NCBI lineage: Eukaryota > Metazoa > Chordata > Mammalia > Rodentia > Gliridae > Graphiurus > Graphiurus murinus. The sequence goes on along the minus strand of PVLC010001592.1, from coordinate 54,793 downwards.
TAAAAGTGAGAAATACACATGATAGGAAAGGTCACAAAAGAAGATATGTAAGTATGTCTTGCCCCATGGGGGTGACATTCTCTTTAAGTATTTATAAAGCTCTTTATCTTCTATGAGTCTTTATCAAACTTGTTGCTGGGAACATACATTGTTAAAACACAGAAATCTGAACATAAGTGGCAAAATAGAATAACTGCTCTCTGATTAAATTTCCAGGGAAGTTCTCTATCTCCTTGTCAGTTAATAAGTATACAAATCTGCTTTCTGAAAAATAATATTTATAGGGATATTCTGCATGATATGTACTCCAATCTATTCATACACTTTTTCTTTCATTAAACATTGAATAATACAATCCTTCCATTAAATGAATAATCTTTACTAAATATTAATTGACTATTAAACATTTATTAATTGACATATACAGACAAGTCAACCTTAAACCTTTTGTCTGGGAATCCAGACAAAATACTATAATAGAGTAAGTTTAGAGTTTTATGGAATATATATGTTTAATTAAACTAAACTAAAATAAGTGTTCAACTAAAATAAACTGAGGTTCTAGGTAAAGATCTCTGGAAATGTATTAACCAAAGGAGTAGATTATGAAGAGAAGGACAAAGGTTCAAGGAGAGAGAATAATATCAACAAAGGCCTGGAGGGGAATAAACACATCACATGTTTGATAAATTGAAAGTACATTAGTAGTATTTTTCTTTTCACTGTTATTAGAAATAATTTATTACATGAGTATCATATGTTTATTGATGAAATGTTAGAAAAAATATATAAGCAAATATATTATTAGCTCAAGTACATGTGTTAACATTTTGATGAGTACATATATAATAATACACAGGAGATGGGAACATTTTTTATATTCAGATAATTAACATTTTTCATGCAAAGTAATGTCACCTACACCAACATGTGAATAAGTGTATAAGGTTTCTTTTATTCTTGTTCTATCATATGTATACACAGACCATTGTTGGACAAATAACCCATTATTTAATTTTAAAATAGTATTATGAATTACCACTTCTGCCTATGATGAAAAAGTTTGTTTAAGATCAATACCATCCCCTCATAAGAGCTAGAGCAAAGATAAAAATTTAACAAATAAAATGAAAAACACTATTGGTTTGAATGCATCAAAGAACTGCTGAGGCGGCCATGACATTAGTGGTCAGATCCTAAAGGAAAGGGATACACTCTGAGGTTAGGGCTGCTATATTTAATTAATAAAAATACTGAATGCCTACTTAAATTTGAGTTTCAGATAAATGGTGAATATTCTTATGTATAAGATTGAGGAAAGAAGGCAAATACAGAGAAAAACCAATATTTTGCAGCAATGATTTCCCCTTCTGTGTGCAAGACTGGGAAAGGGACTATGAAGCCAAACAGAATGAAAACAAAAAGCAGAAAACAGTTTTATGCAAGAAAGCATTTATAAAAGGTTGGAAAATACAGAAAGTGACAACCATTATCTTACAAATCGTGTTGTAAAAGTAGTCTAACTGCATTGATCATCCAGGTGTGGAAATGGTCCTATAGTGGACCATAGAGAAAGTGGGGCATTTTAAAGAGCTGGCCTTCATGTTTGGGTGATTTTGGTGTTGGACAGAGGTCTTCATCAATTACATGAAAGGAGAATGTTTTCATAGGCAGAGTTTGAGTCTTGTGAATTTGTGAGTTACTGATTTAGTGTGATTTTCTTGCTCCATGTAGTTATAAAGATGAATTGGCCATTATCTTCACCACTGAGTGGTTTGCTATGGAAGGAGACACATGCATGGACCAGCAAGGAGTTTTTAGAGCACAACTGCAGAGTTGATTAATTCTGCTTGATGATAGGGAGCCTTCTGAGAGATGGTGCCATTCAGACTCATTAATTAAGATTCAGGTAAATACTGCATGTAGATCCTAAGCATTATTTCCAGATATGCCCAGAAACTTGTACAACTGTAACTGACAAGAAAATATTTGACAGCAGTGAATACTTTTAACTTCTTTGTAAGTAAAGAAGCTCCTGTGGGAATTACATATTCCTTTTTTCAGCAAATATTTTATTAGCCACCTAATATATGCCAGAAATTATTATAAGTACTAGAGATGTATCTGGGGACATGATAACACTTTGAACTCATGAAACTTGTACTCTAGTTGGAGAGACAGATAATCAGCCAAAAAGAAAATGCATCATAATTTCAAATTCCAGCAAATAATATGAGTAAGAAGAAGAAGAAGGATAAAGAATTGGGGTATACTTTGCTAGGGTGATCAGGGAATTCCGTCTGAGGAGAAGCCATGTGTGGATAAGCCTGAATGAAATAGTTAAGTCAGGTTGTGGGAAAGGGAATTCCAAGCAGAGTTAACAACACATTTAAAGGTGTACTTACACTGCTTTAACACTTTTGTACTGATAGTTTTAAACTTTTAACTTTGGAATCAATTAACCTTAAAACTGGATACTTTTTTTAAAAAAGAATTTTCACCTAAGTCTTCTTTTCTGTTGGACTGGCAGCTCCTATACAAACAAAGGCATTTCTCTTTTGTACTAATTACTCTCTGTCTCTTAATCACTGACTAATTACCTCTATTTGAAAAGGAATTTTTCAGGGTACATGAAGTCAGTAGGAGTGCTGTCTGAATTATAGGTACTGTTTTTTTTTTTTTTTAGAGTATAACATGGCAACAGAAGAACTCAAGAAATGTCTCCCTTTCTTTTATCCAAGCTCAGGTATTTTGACAATTTTGCCTTTTATTATTATTTTTTGACTGATTCCATGTTGAAGCCACTAAAATAATTACACTAAAATAAATCACCATAATTTGAAGCATGGGAGTCTAATATTCTTAAAATTAATAGTGGTTATTTGATTTTCACAAGTTAGAGAACCAATGATCTGGGGAGTCTGATTTATTTTATAAGAAAATAAAGAAAAATGGATGGTAGTCTATGAAATATTTTTTTCTTAAATTGGAGAGATTAGAAGTTGAAATTATTTTTAAAAAGTTATTGTTTAAATTTAATCATAATTTTTCACTCTCAAAGTAAAGATATAAATATGTGGACAAGTAGATATTTGGTCTATAAAATATTTAATATATAAAATATGCATTTATAAGGATTGATGTTTTAATAGAATATTAAGTGAAATATAAGCAAAGCACAGTCATATCCCTAATCATAAAATTATGAAACAAGCAAAATTTATTAATCTAAAAGTATGTTTAATTATCTAATAAGAGTATGTTTATAATAATGTTTATCTTCCTTTCCCCCATCCTACTAGTCCTACAAAATTTATTGGATTTGTGATAGCATCTAGGCTATATAAAAGACTCAATTGATAGACTGCTCAGTAGGAGTAACACTATCCTAAGTTCTTCGTGTTCTAGGAGATAAGCCAATAACAAAACACTAGTAACTTTGAAAACTGCTTAGAGAAGATGGAAGGCTCAAGAACCATGGAAGTAGTTACCTCATTAATTCCTAGGAATCTATTCCATATGATGTTTGCTGAACCATGTTCACATTTGATATTCCAAGTCTATTTTTGATGGAAAGGGAATCCTAGAGGACATCATTGTTTAAAGGAGCGATTTAAATTTAGAGCTTAAGTGTCTCAAGTAGGAAGAACAATATGACATACTGGGTCATGCTCAGCATCACAGCATAGAGTGTTTTCTTGAAATAACCTAGGAAACTGTACTGGACCACTCCTGAGAGAACATGATTTAATATGCTCCTGACCAATCTATAGCCCACTTATATCTGGGAATGAGGTTTCTGGCATAAAGGAATACAATTTATTAGTGAGAGCTCTGCCCGTTAGAAATACTTGTGGTAGTAAATGATAGACGATCTGAAAAACAAGAAAAGGGTTATTAGTCTTTCACACTAAGTCTAGTGTTACAAAGTCCAAGAGCAGTGCAGTGGCTCATTGATATTTTTTTTTAGCAACTCAGAGTATCTCATTCTCATGATATTGGCCTCCAGATGGCATGAAGACTATCACATCTCCTAGATCCTAACTGTGTTACGGGCATAAAGAAAGAGAAACCAAAGATGGTTTTCAAAAATTGTCCTGAAAGTTACATCCAGTGACTTGAAATTGCATCTTTATATGCTCTGAACTAGATAGATCAAATGGTCAAGAGATGCCATTCATTATAAAAGAGTATATAGGCCTCAATTTCAGAAATTGAAATTATTAAGAAAAAAATGGAGGAAGGATTTCAAGTAGGCCTTGAGTGGTAATTTCTTTCTTTTTTTTTTTTTTTTTAGGTACTAGGGATTGAACTCAAGGGCGTTCTACCTCCGAGGTATACCCCCAGCCCTATTTTTTATTCTTTATTTTGAAACCGGGTCTCACTAAGTTGCGGAGTGCCTCACTAGGTAGCTGAGGCTGGCCTCGAACCCGGATCCTCCGGTCTCAGCCTCCCGAATGCTGGGATTACAAGCGTGCGCCACCATGCCCGGCTTGAGTGGTAATTTCTAAAGGTGACCAGGAGTTTTATAGTTCCACAGTTCTCTGCCAAGGCCAGTCATGAAAATCAAAAGGGAGGGCATTTCTCCATTCACTGGAGAAGAAATGTGTACTCATGTTCAGTGATTGAGAGGATTCTACAGTAGTGTAGGGAATGGCAGTAACCTATGGGTGACAATGGTCAGCAGTGGTCTAGGAGTCTTAGAACCACAATCAGAACAAGAATTGGCCTCGTCTATCACTGTGATGTGATACTTGAGGTAACCAACTTAAAAAAAGGCTAGGTTTATTTTGGCTCATGAGGAATAAAACAAATGAGGAATTGTTTGGGCTCATAAAGATATAAATCCCAGGGCATTCTATTTCATATGTGTATTTTATTGATTTTTAAAAGTAACATTTATTATTGTCTTTCTTCCTTCATCAATCATTTTTCTCTATATTAAAGTTATTTGCATTTTTACAAATAATGATTATGTATGAGAGCAGTATAGAGAATTTCCTTAATATACTTCAAAAGAGGTAGAGTCAGTTGAGCATACTGCTATTAATATCAACAAATATTTGTTGAGCAATGACCATTTTCCATGTATTATGGTAAACACTTTATGTGTATTTTATTTGATATTCAGTACAACTCTCAGAAATCTATTATCATTAACATTGCTTTACGGAGAAGAAAAAATAGTTTTTGAGAGACTAAGTCATGTGACATAATTATGAACCTGCCAAGATATGGACTTTGTATTTGAACCCAGGCATTCTGACTATGGTGCATTGCCTCCTGATAGGGATGGTTAGCAGTAGGATTGGGAGACTTTTCCCTACTGCTCATACCAATGCCCCAGCATCAGCAATTGGTAGCAGGGAGTATTTCATTTTATCTCTTTGCAATTCTCTGTGTTAGTCATCACAAGGCTCTCCATAAACATAGCATTTTGTTCTCCCCTCAGCAGCTCATTAATATCATTCTAAACTTTTATTAACTTGGTTAACACAACATTGAGTCATTCCAGTCCCTGTGTTTGACATCCAGAATGATGGATCACAAGAGATATGACTAGATTAAAAATATTTCACTAAATTTTAAAGTCAGTATTTCATATATGACAGAATGCAATAGTTCCTCCCTCTCCCTCTCCCTCTCCCTCTCCTTCTCCCTCTCCTTCTACCTCTCCCTCTTCCTCTCTTGCCTCTCTTTTTTTGCTGGTGTATTTGCTTTCTTTCTCCACATGAACTTCCAATGCAATTGAATTACCAAGGTTTTCTCTATCTATTCTTTTAAAAATATAACCACAACACATAAGAAGGACTATCAGTGTGTCCCCAATATAACAAGTTAGACTTAGTATATATATATATATATATATATATATATATATATATATATATATATATACATACATACATATACATGTACTATACATATATTTGTATATACATATATATGTATATATATACAAACAAGACTTAGTATATATATATATAACAAGTTAGACTATATATATATGTATAGTATACATGTACTATAGTACCAGAATCATTTTGAAGCAGCACCGACTCCCCCAGAAACAGGAACTTGGGCAAGGTGGCTCCTGGATGGTGTGTGATGCCGTCAGAGGAAATGGGTGGTTGTGGGAACCACAGTCTGCAGACGGGAGCTCGAGCTCGAGGGACCAACGCCTGCGCCTCTGAGACCAAGCTCGGGCCCAGCTATGCTGGGGAGGGCTGCCAGTCCAGTATTCCCTAAGGAGCACGGAACTCCTGTACCAGCCCCAGTGCACAAACTGCTGACCACAGATAGTTGCTGAGCTACCCAAGCTGATACCAAGAGCTTCTCTGAAGATCCTGGGTGGCCTAGGACCAAGACATTATAGCAGACTTCCAGAAGTACCCCCTCTCCAGAACATGCTTCGTAGCTGAGTACCCTCCCCAAGCCTCCGAGGACAAGAAACCAATTTCTCTTCTGACCTGCTTCTGAGAGTCCTGCTGTGGAACGATGGGAAGTCTGCCCAGCAGAGGGAAAATCATGCCAAGCCCAAGCTCCAGCCCCTCTGTCCGAGGCGAGGAACCTGCACCCCTGCAAGCAGAGAGGAGCAAGGCCACAGCCGTGGCCCTGGGCAGTTTCCCGGCAGGTGGGCAGGCCGAGCTGTCTCTGAGGCTGGGAGAGCCGTTGACCATCACCTCTGAGGATGGAGACTGGTGGACGGTGCTCTCGGAAGTCTCAGGCAGAGAGTACAGAATCCCCAGTGTGCATGTGGCCAAAGTCTCCCATGGGTGGCTATATGAGGGCCTCAGCCGTGAGAAAGCAGAGAAACTGCTGCTGTTGCCTGGGAACTCCGGAGGGGCCTTCCTCATCCGAGAGAGCCAGACCAGGAGAGGCTGTTACTCCCTGTCTGTCCGACTCAGCCGCCCATCTTGGGACCGCGTCAGACACTATAGAATCCAGCGCCTTGACAATGGCTGGCTCTACGTCTCACCGCGCCTCACCTTCCCCTCCCTCCAGGCCCTCGTGGACCACTACTCCGACCTGGCGGATGACATCTGCTGCCTCCTCAGAGAGCCCTGTGCCCTGCAGAGGCCTGGACCACTCCTTGGCAAGGACACGCCTCTACCTGTGACTGTGCAGAGGACCTCGCTCAATTGGAACGAGCTGGACAGCTCCCTCCTGTTTTCAGAAGCACCTGCCACTGGGCAGGCATCTCTTCTCAGTGAGGGGCTCCGGGAGTCCCTCAGCTCCTACATCAGCCTGACTGAGGATATCTCCTTGGAAGAAGGCAAGGCCAAAAGCAGAAGCCGAAAGGGGAACCAAGGCTGTGGCACCTAAAATCTCAGCTCAAGATGAGCACCCAGAGGCAAGACTTGTAATGGGAGGGGAGTGCTGGGACACAGGAGCAGCCAGGGTTCCACTGGAACTCTGCTCCTTCCTCATCTGGCCCCAAGAAGTCTATTTACCCTTCCTTGACTATGACTCCACCTGTGACCTCTAGTTCAACTGCAGGGCAGTTGAGAGCAGGGCCAAGGCTCCAAAGGGATGGAAAATACCTGTAATCCCAACTTCTCAGGAAGGTGAGGCAGGAGGATCATGAGCTTGAGGCCAGCCTGGCAACTGAGTGAGACCCTGTGTCAAAATAAAACTTTAAAAGGGCTGGGAAAAAAAAATGGTGGTTCACATTTGTAATACCAGTATTTGGGAGCCTGAGACAGGAGGATCACAGGTTTGTGGCCAGTCTCAGCTACTTAGTGAGGCCCTCTGAAACTTACTGAAATAAATAACAAAAAATAGGGCTGGGATATAGCTTGGAGATGGAATGCCCCTGAGTTTAATACCCAGTACTGAAGGGAAAAAAAAAAAAAAAAAAAAGATAAGCATATCATGAGTAACAATGTGATGAAATAAAAAGTTTCATTTTGGGGATTTGGCATATTTCTTTTACCTGGAATTCCTATTGTTCCTTAGGCTTAAGTCACACACATATGCAGTTTTGTGATAGAACTATATAATGTCTGTGATATGTGAGAAGTAGAGATCACAGTGGGACATGAAAACTGGGGCAGCAGGATTGCCTTGGTTTGACAAATGCTTAGCTTTTAATGGTTGTGTTACCTTCAGCAAAACTTTAAAACTTGAATGTTTAGTTGAGTCATCTGTAAAAATTGGGACAAAAGCAATAATTAACAAAGGGTGTGTTGCAAAAGTTAAATTGTTTATTTCACGCAGAATATTTGGAGGATTGTCAGGCATAAATGTTTATGCAAAAATGCTATTATTATATCTAGGAAACTCAAATATTGGCTTCATATTAAGGGTTAAACTTCCTGCCTCTAGGGGGTTCCAGAGGTGATGTCTTAATTTGATAGCCTTTCTACTATCTACTGACCTAGAGTTTACCATGTATCTTTATGTTTCTCTTGTCTATTGAATTTCTTGGGTGGAATAGTTCTTATAATCTAGAGTTTTCAAAATGTTGCATTTTCAGTAAAAGTGTAAGGGGTTAGATTTAGAAAAAAAAAAAAAAGATCAATTGGCTATAAGTATGTGGATTTGTTTCTGTATCTTCATTCTATTCCATTGGTCTATGTGCCTATTTTTGTGCCAATTCAATGCTGCTTTAATTACCATAGGTCTATAGTATAATTTGAAGTCAGGAATTGTGATACCTCTTGCATGGTTCTTATTGCTGAGAATTGCATTGGCAATTATGGGTCTTTTGTTTTTCCATATGAAATTTATGACTGATTTTTCTCTGTCTATGAAGAATGATATTGATATTTTGATAGGGATTGCATTTATTCTGTAGATCACTTTTGGTGGAATGGCCATTTTGGTTATATTTATCCTGCCTATCCAAGAGCAAGGGAATATTTCCATCTTCCAAAATCTTCTTTGATTTCTTTCTTTAGTGTTTTATAATTTTCATTGTAGACGTCTTTTACCTCTTTGGTTAGGTTTATTCCTAGGTATTTTATTGGTTTTGAGGTTATTGTGGATGGAATTGTTTTCTGTATTTCTTTCTTCATGGATTCATGGTAGGCATATAGAAAAGCTATTGTTTTTGGGGGGTTGACTTTGTATCCTGCTACTTTGTTGAACTTGTTAATCAGCTCTAGTAGTCTTTTGTTTGAGTTTTTTGAGTCTTCTAGATATAAGATCATGACATCTGCAAATAAAGAAATTTTAATTCTTCTTTTCCTATTTGAAGTCCCTTGATATCCTTCTCTTGTGTTACTGCTCTGGCAAGACTCTTGAGGACTATTGAAAAGGAGTGGTGGTAGTGGGCATCCTTGTCTTGTTTCTGATTTTAATGGGAATTCCCACACTTTTTCCCCATTATTATGGTGTTGGCTTTGGGTTTATTGTATATTACCTTAATGATGTTCAGGTAAATTTCTTCTATTCTGTTTTCTGAAGTGTTTTTAACATGAATGGATGTTAGATTTTGTTAAATGCTTTTTCGGCATCTAAAGAGATGATCATGTGATTTTTGTTCTTAGTTCTATTATGTGATGAATAACATATATTGATTTGCATATGTTGAACCAGCCCTGCTTTCCTGGGATGAAACCAACTTGGTCATGGTGTACAATTTTTATGATGTAGTTTTGAATGTGCATGGCTAGTATTTTGTTTAGAATTTTTGCATCTATGTTCATCAATGATATTGGTCTGTAATTTTCTTTTCTTGAGGTATCTTTATTTAGTTTTGGTATTAATGTGATACTGGCCTCATAAATGGAGTTTGGAAGAATTTCATCTCTTTCAATTTCACAGGATAACTTGTGAAGCATTGGGATTATTTCTTCTGTAAAGGTTTCATAGAATTCAGCTTGAAGCGTATCTGGACTTGGGCTTTTCTTTTAAGGCCATAGACTTATAGTTAATTAATCTTCAACAAAGGGGCCAAACACATATACTGGAAAAAAGACATCCTTTTCAACAAATGGTATTGGGAAAGCTGGTTATCCATTTGTAGAAAAATGTAACTAAGTCTATACCTCTCACCCTGCACAGGAGTCAATTCAAGATGGATCAAAAACCTGGATGTTAGACCAGAGATGGTTATGCTACTAGAAGAGTGCATAGGTTCAACACTCCAACATATGGGCACAGGTAGAAACTTCCTCAGCAAGACCCCCAAAGCTCAGGAAACTAAAACAAGAATTAATAAGTGGGATGGCATTAAACTAAGAAGTTTCTGCACATCAAAGGAAACCATCAAACCAGTCATGGTGGCACAAGATTGAAATCCCAGTACCTGGGAGGCTAAGACTGGAGGATCGGGGTTCGCGACCAGCTTCAGCTACTTAGTGAGGCCCTCCACAACTTAGTGAAATCCTGTTTCAAAATGAAGAATAGAAAATAGGACTGGGGATGTACCTCGGAGGTAGAATGTCCTTGAGTTCAATCCCCAGTACTGGAAAAAAAAAATAAAAGAAAACCATCAGGAGTCTGAAGAGAAAGCCTACGAAATGGGAGATCCCTCTGAGAGAGGATTAATATCTAGACTATGCAAAGAAGTTAAAAGAACTTTACACTAGAAAAAAATAACCCAATCAAGAAATGGGCAACTGAATTGAATAGACACTTCACAAAAGAAGAGATACAAATGACCAATAGATACATGGGAAAATGTTCAACATCATTAGCAATTAGGGAGATGGAAAGTAAAACTACACTGAGATTCCATCTAACCCCAATCAGAATGGCAATCATCAAAAAGTCAAATAACAATAATTATTGGCAAGGATATGGGTAAATAGGAACTCTTCTACACTGTTGGTGGGATTGAAAACTAATTTATATATACTCATATACTCATATATAAATCAAGGCTGGTTCATGCATGCACACAATACCCTGCCTGTTAGCAGCAGACTTTCTGCTTAGTCAGGGGTAGAGAAAGGGCTCCAGAAGGACCCAAGAGGGAATGTCTGAAGTGGCTACAGACAGATGGAATAATCCAGGGAGGCTGTAGGGCAGAGTTATCTGGGCTAGACACTAGACACTTGACTGGGATGAAAGCAAAAGTCTCCTGTTGCAGACGTCTAATATCAACATGGCTGGCTACAAGGTGTTTGAGCAGCCATGGCTGCCAAAAAGAGAAGGAAGAAAAAAAAAGTAAAAACTATCTATTGGAGAATTTTAGATCCTTTCCTAATGTCTCAAGAAGAGAAGAAAAGATTGAATAGAGTCTGGAGGAAAATAAAACAAAACAAAAACAAAACAAAGAAACAAACAAACAAAAAACCCCGAAAAGCTATGGAGAGGACCATCCAGTGCAGTGACCTAATAGGGAGGATGCCAAGGGTACAGGAGAATTTTATTCCCATCTTACACTGTGGTCTCTTGCTTGTGCTGCTGTTGAACTCAAAGGGATGTGAGTCAATTGTACAGTTCATACAGATCAGCTTTTTGGGGTACACAACAGTAGAGAAGGATACATGGGATCTGGATGGGGCAAATAAAATATACCCATCCCAAGGTCCTAACTTAACACCAAGTCATCTCTTCTTTCTTGTCCATCTTCTTCCCACATCATATAAATTGATAGAAACTTGAGTTATTTTATAAGTGGTCTGCACAGGCAGATATTAACCTCACTTGACAAATTATGCATTGTATTCATGATAATGCTTACCTGATTATGTTGACTTTGGCACCTAACTCTTCACCTGAATGTAGAAATACTCAACTCAAGCATTTCTAGATGCATCACCTGGAGTGATCCTTTAACTTCAGTATGAATGCATTTGGTAACAGGAAGTACTGAACTTTCATAGCATGCTCTCTCTGTCATAGGCATATATACTTTAATTCCGTGTCTCTAAACTGAAGGCTCTGTGACTGTGCTCTCTCAATTTGCTCAATCAACATCCTTTTTATGAGGTAATAGAAGGGCCTTTGACAATTCTCTTGTTTCTTCTTGGTGGGAAGATCCAGTTTCTTTTTGGAGTTTAAGATAAAAAAAAAAAAAAACAACCCTATATTATACAGTACCATGGCATTGTCTGTGTAATGCAGAAAAGCTGGACCATTCCTATTTAATAAATTCAAGCTCACAGTGTTTCTGTTTAACACTATTAAAATTCATCCCCTGCTCTCTCCACCTTACCCTATTAAGGAACTCAGGGGAGACCCTCTTTAATCATTGTTATGTCAAACACTGTTGGAGCTATGCAAGCATTTTCAAGAGAGCATGTGCCCTGCTAAATTCAGGTAGGCAGGAGATGAATTTCCAGAGTGTCTTGGTGTTTATTGCTTTGGCTTATAGTTGCATTATGACCTCCAGTTACAGACATGTGATCATTTTGGGAATCATTTCATGGGGTAGATGTCCAGAAATCTCTAGGAAATAAGAATAGTGTATTCTATCCTACAGTGTTCTGTTATTTTGTTATTAATTGGTGGTCACTAGGTTTCTATTTATTGTTAGGTGAAACTCACTGCATGCTGGTTCTTGTTCTCTTTAGAAGAAAGCACACTTTTTATCATAAGACCAGAGTGCAGTTTTTCATGGGCTGCTGGATACATAAATTATTTCAGGTTGTTTTCAGTGGCAGGCATATTTAGTGAATTAATTACATACAAAGGAAAGAAGTAACTTGCAATATTTTTTCATGAAAATATATGATAAAATAGACATTCAGAAGGTTCAAAATTTCCCATATTTTACATCCTTCACTCTTGTTTGGTCTTCTCCATTATCAATATCACCCACCAGAATAGTACACTTCTCACAAAACCATTCTATGATTTTTAGGGGAAAATAGTTCAAATATGGCTAAGTATTAAATGTCTAAAACTCTATGTAAAGTGTGTTAAAAATGTACTCTTCAAAGAAGATATACAGATGGAAAAAATAAGCCACATGAGGCAAACTGAGTAGTTTTTTGCTGATTGACTCACTTGACTTAGTAATATACATTTGAGTTTCTTTCATGTCTTCTACTGGCTTGATAGTTCATTTCATTTTAGCACTAAATAATTCTCCATTGTATGGTTGTACTACAGTTTATCTCTTCAACTTTTGGAAGATATCTTGGTGGCTTTCAAGTTTTGACAGCCTTGAATAAAGCCACTAAAACATCTCTGTAAATGTTTTTGTGTTGACATAAGTTTTCAACTTTTGGAGTAAATAATAAGTAATGATTGAAAAATTGTTGGGTAAGTACATTTAGATTTATAAGAAACTACTACCTACCAACGGGATTATATCATTTTGTATTACCAGCAGCAATGAATGAGAGCTTCTGTTGCTCCACATCCTCACCAGCATTATGTGTGGTCAGTATATCGGATTTTAGCCATCTCAGTATGTGGGTAGTGGTATCCACGTGGTTTTAATTTTCATTTTCCTGATAGCATATGATGCAGAGCATTTATTCATATGCCTCATAGTTTGTCTTTTCAAAGTGTTTACAATAAGTACTTTAAAACTAAGCATATTCCTTTATGAAATACTTTGTAGTATTCCACAAATTTTTGTTTGTTCCTTATAATTCTTCCATTAATGTATTTTATATTTCCTCATGTGAGTTCTTATATGAGCTATACAAAAGGCTATAGTTTGATTTTCAAATATGTGGGAGTGTCTGCATACTTTATTACTACTGCTATCTAATTTAATAAAATCTGTAAAATACTGTGTATGATTTAAATTTTTGATGATTATTGATACCTTAAAAGTTGACTATATAGATACCTTGGTGAATATGAACCTCTTAAAGAAATATGTATTCTATAGTTACTTTTGTGTAGTGATGTAAAAGACAATTATATTTAGCTAATGGTGGAGTCATTGGATTCACTTCTTTGTTCATACTGATTTTTTTTTCCTATTTGTTATACTGGATACTGAAAGATACATGCTATAATCTCCAACTATGAATATGTAACTTTCTAATTCTCGCTTTAATTCTGTCAACTTTGCTTTGTATATTTTTAAGTTCTATTAGTGAATACACATTTAATCTTGATAGATTGATCCTTCTACAATTAAACACTTAAGTCTATCATCATCATTTCATCTATTTTATCTTATCTTAATGTAGATAAACAAGTTTTTCTGCTTAATCTTTGTTTTGCATGTGTTTTTCTGCCTTGATCTTTTCAAACTATCAATGTCTAGATTCAAAGTGTTTTTATTTTAAAATACATTTTCTAATTCAGTCTAATACTCTTTAAATTTTATTTTAATTTTTTTGCAGTACTGGGGATTGAATCCAGGAGCATTCTACTTCCAAGCTACACCCAGCCCTATTTTTTATTCTTTATTTTGAAACAGAGTCTCACTAAGTTGCAGAGGGCTTCACTAAGTAGCTGAGGCTGGCCACGAACTTGTAATCCTCCTGTCTCAGCCTCACCTGACTCAGCTCTTTGACTTTTAAATGTAATGTTTGTTCTATTCATATTCTGTATAGTAATTAGTATACTGGATCCCAAGTCTTCACAGTTGGTATTGATCGTATACTTATTCTACTTTTCCTTTGGTCTTCTCTGCTTTATTCTGTCTTTTTTCTGAATTGAGTTGAATATGGTTAATACATTGTTTACTGCTATATTACATTTTAGCTATAATTCTTTGTGTTTGTTTTCACTAGTTTCTTCTATCTTTAAGGCAATATAATATAAAATATTACTGTATGACTGAATAAACAATTTAAAATCTTGTAATTTTATATCACTCCTTTCTCTTATCCTTTCTTACCAGACCAGGGTTCCATCTGGTACTATTTATCTTCAGACTGAAGTTGTTTATTTAGAATTGTTTTAGTATAGCTGTGCCTCAGATAAATTTTCTTGCCTTATGTCATTCTGAGATTTTATTTTATCTTAATTTTAAATGATATTTACAATAGACATAAAATTATAGATTGATATTTGATTTTCCCAGTACTTTGAAAATTTATCTATAATCTTGTCTTCTTGACTCCATTATTGTAGATAAGAAAATCATCTTTCATATTATTTTGCCCTTGTAAATAGTGTATCACTTTATTTTGAATAATTTTAATATCTATATTTTATTTTTGGATTTTGAAATTTTCACTATGATATTTTTAGGTGTGGTTTTATTTTTATTTGTTCTGATTGAGATTTGCTAAGATTCTTGGATTTGAGGGTTAATATCATTTACCAATTACTTAAATTGATGGGAATTGTCTCTTCAAATATTTCTTCCATATTCTCTCCATTCTTCAGATATTCTAATTAAAATGTTAGATTCTTTGAATTTGTACTACAAAGACCAAACCTGTATGTGATACAACAACAACAACAACCAAAACCTCAATGACAATGGAGACTAAAGTAAATTATATTTGCCTCCAAAAAGAAACACATTTTTTTTTTTAATGAGTTAGACGGCTAGACTAAGGGGAAAATGTCTGTAATTAGGAGGTTCTTTTGAAGTTTTAGCTTGATCTATTTGAGTACCAGCTTGAATGTTTTAGAGTGGGTTCAGGACATTCTGATGCACAGATTTTAGGTTCTAAGCCTGCTGTGATTCCAGAGACCAGCTTGTGCTTCACACAGATACTGCTGGTTTTTAGAACTTTGGTGTACCTCCCTAGTCAGCTTCCAGGTCTTTCATTTGCTGAGGTGTTCTCTCTGCTCTTCCATCTCATTCCCAGATGTCTCTTCAGCACTGTGACAACCCCCTCTGCAGTGACCAGGCAGTGCCCTTTCAGTTTATACAAGTTTGAGTGTCTGATGGAGGTTTGTCTGGGCTCACTTACACTGATACCTGTTTTTGTAGCTGAAAGCATGACATTTTTCAAAGAGTTTCTCTCATCTCTTTCCAGCTCTGGTCCTCTCAAAGTCAAATGTGGAGAATGCCTCCAGTGGATATTCTTCAACTCCCCTATCCTAATCTTCTGGCTGCAGAGGGAAACTTAAACATGGTGGAGGTCCCACATATCTCTGAACAAGTGTTTCTTATTCATTTCTGACTCCACATTTACAGTTTCATTGACATATAATCTACATATACTAAAACATGCATATTTAAAGTGTGGAATTTGCAAGACTTGATATATGTATAGAATAGTAAAACCATCAGCACCAACATGATCAAAATAATGAATATATCTGTCATTTCAACAGTTGCCCTATGCGTTTTGATATTTCCTATCCAGTGTTCAGACAACTGCATATCTACTTATTACCACTATAGATTATCTAAGGGTTGACCTTGAGTTAACTTTTGAATCTGGGGTCAGATATGGATTGGTGTTTATATTTTTGTATAAGAATATCTAGTTCTTCCAGTACCCTGTGTTGAAAAGACAATCCTCTCTCTTTTTAATTGTCTTTGTTCCTGTATCAATTAGACCTTATATATGAGGATCTATCATAGGAGTTTGTTTTCCATTTCATTTAGTTACTTCTCTAGCTTTATACAAATACTACACTGATTTGATTACTGCAACTTCATAGTAAGTCTTAAAACTGAGTAGATTTTAGTTCTCCAACTTTGTTTTGCTTTTGTTCCCCCAGAGCTGCTTTGTCTATTTTTATTTTTTTTTACATGTTTATGTGAGTTTTAGAATTAACTGCTCAATTTTTAGAAAACAAAACAAATTCAAACAAATCCTACTAGAATATTGAATGGGATTTCATTTTATTGATATGTAGAAAATTGATGTCTATACAACATCATTTATTATTATCCATGGATATAGCATAGCATTCTGTTTCTTAAGGTCTTTACTTTCTCTTGAAAATATTCCATAATTTTCAGAGTTCAGGTCTTGTGTATTTTATCATAATTAATTGTATTTATTTGTCATTCTTTTATAAATGGTAATGTGTTCCACATTTCATTTTTAATTGTTTTTAGTAAATACACATATAATTGTTTTGCATATATTTCTTCCCATATTTCTAGACTCACTGGTTATTTATTATTGCTTTTTTAATAGATTCTTTAGTTATATAAATGTGATAGTGTTGTATATTAATAAATTTAACTTTTACTTCTTCATTTGCAATTTCAATGGCTCTCTTGCTTTTTGTTGTCATATTACTTTGTGTAGAACTTCCTATGGCATGTTGAATAGAAGCGGTAAGAATGGAATCTTTTGCCTTTTACTCCACTATAAGGCAATTGCTTTAGCCATGTGCAATGAAGATATTACCAATATGTTTCTAAATGATTTTTTATTAGGCCATGGAAGTTCTCTTTAAAGTTTTTGACATGAATTGATATTGAATTTTGTCCATCTAATGAGATAATTATTTTTTAGTCTATTGATATAAAATTTTTAAATTTATTTTTATTTTCTATTGGTGCATCGTAGTCATACATCTTTGTGAGGTACAAGCTGGTAGAGACATATATGCATACAACACTCATTTAAACCTTTCCCAATTCTCACTTTATTCCCTCATCCCTCCTTCCTTCTAATGTACAGATTAGTGATTGACTTTGATATGTTTGTGAATGTACATCATGTGCATTAGGGTGTTTCCCTCTCCATCTCCCAGCACCTTCTGTTAAGTAGCCTTTTTTGCTCATCTAAGGTTTCTCCTTCTTTGTCTAGAGTCCGTCCTAAGACCCACTTTCTCCCTATCTTCTGCACATTAGGAGGAACATCAGATTTTTTATTTTTTGTTGTTGACTAATCTCATTTAATTTAATGTTTTCTAGTTCCATCCATTTTCCTGCAAATGACATGATTATGTTCTTCTTTATAACTGAGTAAAATTCCATTGTGTATATATCCCATAGTTTATTAATTGATTTTCAAATGGTGAACCATGTTTTTATTCCTGGGAAAATCCTACTTTGCAATTAGTATCTTTAAGTGTTTTTGGATTTCATTTGTTAGTATTTTATTAAGATACTTTACATCTATTCATGAGATATACAACATGTTATTTCAGTTTCTCTCAATGTATTTCACTAGTTTTGATATTGAGTTAATTGCAGTTACATAAAATAAATAAAATATTTCTTCCTTCTCAATGTTTTTCATTCAGATATAGAGAGTTGGTAGAGATTCCTCCTTAAATATTTTGTAAAATTTGTAAGTGAAGATATTTGTTTCTAAGTTTCATGTCTGAAAATTTTTACTTACAAATTCTATTTCTTTCCAAGTTATCTAGTTCTCTAGATGTGTTTAAGATTTTTCTCATTTTAAGATTTTTGCACTCATTGTAAAAAAAGTATTCATTATTCTGTGTCTTGTGTGATTTTCTTCTTATTTCTTTATCTTGGAGTTCACTGAGCTGTTTGGATATGTGAGTTTGTAGTTTTCATTAACTTTGGAAAAAATTGAGCCTATTACTTGAAGTATTATTTCTCTTTATTTTTTTTTTTCTGTTGAGAACTCCAGTTACTCATATACTATGTAGTTTGCAAAAGTTGTCCACAGAACACTAACAATTTACTCATTTTTACAAATCTTTTCTGTTTTGTTTTTGGAAATTTTTTTTACTATGTCTTTTGATACCAAAAAACTTTATTGGGTGCTATTTTTATTCACAGAGCAAGGTGACAGAGAATTCAGCATATAGAGTTCTTTTTTTCTCTTTTTAATATAATTTTTATTGGTGCATTGAAATCATAGTGAAGTTCAAAGTGATAGAAACATACATGTATAAAGCACTTGGTGAGCTTACCCCCGGATCCCACCCCACACCCTCCCCTTCCTTTTTTCCATCTCTTTCAGAGTGAATGACTGTATATTTACTTTTTCTGGGCTCAATTCTATTAGTTCACTTAAATTTGGTGTATCAGGAAAGAGGTTTTTATATGATGGGCCATTTATTCAAGAATGATTTATTTATTGTTTAGTGTCTGTGAAGTATTAGGACATGTGATTAGTGATATACAAAAATGTAAACTGTATAATCCTTGTTTTCTAGGGGCTTATACTTTAGACGAGAAAATATATTTTTCAGAAATGTAAATTAAATAATACTAATGTCTCTTAAGATTTCCCAGCTGTTTGGTAAATATGACTTAAAAAATCCCTTGCATTATAAACTTGATGAATTTCACTCCCATGATTATGTTATATTATGTGGTGCAGATGACCTTAAGATAGGGATATTATCTAAGTGGATTTAACCCAATCACAGGAACCACTAAAAAGCAGACTGTCTTCTTCATCTGGTAAAAGACGAGGATGTCAGAAATTCATTAATTCTTGTTTTAATTTTCTGAGTTTTGGGGGTCTTGCTGAGGAAATTTCTACCTGTGCCTATATGTTGAAGTGTTGGACCTATGCCCTCCTCTACTGACTTTAAGTCTTTGGTCTAATTTTCAGGTCTCTGATCCATCTTGAGTTTACTCTTGTGCAAGGTGAGATGTAGGGATTTAATTCCATTTTCTACAACTGGATAACCAGTTTTCCCAACACTATTTGTTGTAAATGCTGTCTTCTCCAAAGGATGTGTATGGCACTTCTGTCAAAAATAAAAAATCAATTGGTTATAAATATGTGAATTTGTCTAGGTATCTTCTGTTTCATTAGTCAATGAGTCTGTATTTGTGCAAATATCATGCTGTTTTTATTACTATAGTTCTGTAGTATAATTGGAAGTCAGGATTTGTGATGCCTCCTGCATGGTTCTTATTGCTGAGAATTGCTTTGGCTATTCTGGTCTTTTGTTGCTCTATGTGAAATTTAGGACTGAAATCTCTAGGTCTGTAAAGAATGACATTGGTATTTTGATAGGTATTGCACTGAGTCTATAGATAACTTTTGGTAGAATGGCCATTTTGATAATATTTATTCTGTCTATCCAAGAACAAGGAAGATCTTTCCATCTTCTAAGATCTTCTTTAGTTTCTTTCTTTACTGTTTTATAATTTTCATTGTAGAGGTCTTTTACCTTCTTGGTTAGATTTATTCCTAGGTATTTTATTGTGTTTGAAGTTCTTGTGAATTGAATTGTTTTTTGGATTTCTTTTCCAGTAGATTCATGTCTGGCATATAGAAAGACTACTGATTTTTTTAGATTGGTTTTGTATCCTGCTACTTTGCTGAATATACTTACTGGCTCTAGTAGTCTTTTGATTAAGTTTTTGGGACTTCTAAATATAGGATCATGTCATCCACAAATAGAGATAATTTCAGTTCTTCTTTTCCTATTTGAATTCCTTTGATGTCCTTCTTGTCTTACTCCAAGAGAAGTACTCTGGAGTAAGACAAGAGAAGGAGTCTCTTGGATTGAAAAAGAGTAGTAATAGTGGGTATCCTTGTCTTTTTCCTGATTTTAAAGGGAATCTCCACATTTTTTTCCCCATTTAGTATGATGTTGGC
Source organism: Graphiurus murinus (assembly GCA_004027655.1). NCBI lineage: Eukaryota > Metazoa > Chordata > Mammalia > Rodentia > Gliridae > Graphiurus > Graphiurus murinus. The sequence continues at coordinate 34,520 of PVLC010001592.1, read as the reverse complement.
TTTGGGTTTATTGTATATTGCTTTAATGATGTCAAGACAAGTTTCTTCTATTGTTTTTTGAAGTGTTTTTAACATGAATGGGTGTCGGATTTTGTGAAATGCTTTTTCAGCATCTGTTGAGATGACCATGTGACTTTTCCCTTAGTTCTCTTTATGTGGTGAATATTATGTTTACTTGCATATGATGTACCCGACTTGCATCCGTAGAATGAAACCAACTTGATGATGGATACAATTTTCTTGGTGTGGTTTTAAATGTGTACCTTTAATAATTTGTTTAGAATATTTGCATCTATGTTCTTCAGTGATTTCATGTTTTCATTGTGTGCTTGTGTATTTATTACCCCTGACAAGTCTCCAAATTATTATTCAACCAATAGTTTATTACTGTTAACATCAGAGTTGGAGTTCATGATAAATGTTGATTAACTGACAAAAACACTTATTATGACTGGAATTATATATGGATCATTTTCACACTAAGTTATTTGAAAAAATCTCTTAGACTTAAGCCAATAATTAATCAATACTCTTACATTGATTGAGTTCTAATGGTAAAATCTTTTATTTGTTCAGTAACTGGAAAACAGATGAAGAAATTGTGAATAAAATTGAAGGTATTTATTTTATTTATATTAATTAGTTGAGGTAATATGTGCTCTTATATAAATAAAACAAAATTTTGGTGTAATAGGGTTATATTTTTGCTGAGAATTGTGGCATACACCTGTAATCCTAGTACATGAAGGCTTTAGACAGGAAGATAGCAGGTTAAAATCTAGCCTTAGCAATTAGGGAGACCTTCAGCAATTTAGAGAGACCTTGTTTCAACTGACAAATGAATTATAAAATTGTGGTATATACCTACAATAGAATTCTACTCAGCCATGAAAAAAGAACAAAATCATGTCATTTGTAGAACAAATGAATGGAACTCAAGAACATTATGCTTTGTGAGATTAGCCAGTCAGAGGTAGTGAAGGACCATATTTTTTCACTTATATGTGGAAGGGAAACTGGGAAACAAAGAAGACCTCAGATAAAGGTGGAGAGATACTAGTGAAATGGGGGAGGAGGATCCACACAGGGAGATAGGGAAGAAAAAAGGGAGATCTAATGATGGAAACTATTCAAATAATCCTTTGTTCATACATGAAATTACGTGTATTGATATGAAGACTATCTGTTGGGTTGGGGGAACAGAGGAAGAACTGGAGGGAAATACATAATGAATGCTGCTTACATGTATGTGTCATTTTGAACCTCACTATGATGTATAATTACAATGCACAAATAAAAAAAATATAAAATAAAAAAGTGTTGGGGGTATAGCTTAAAGGTAGACTACTCCTGCTTTTTCATTCTGCTTTGATCTTAGTCTCTATGAAGAATTGCATGAGTTAGAATCTAGTTTATTGTATTTAAGACTGAGGATATTCTATGAACCATTATTTTACAAATCTCTAAGATTGCCTGATTATTTCTATAACAATATATTGTTTATTTTTATTCTTCAACATCCTATTAAAATCTGTCTTCCTTTTAATCCTTTCCTCACCTCTATCAAAACCACCATTATTCTTTATCTCGACTGTTGCAATACCTTCTAACACATATTGATTCAGCTGTGTTCTGTCAGTTCTCTCTACCACTTAATATCTTCTTAAAAGCAAAATTCAGAACCTATCATCTCTCTACTTCTGACCTTTTAACAGATTTCAATTACTCTGAAGATAAAGACCAAAACGATTGTATGATTGTATTCTCTTACAAGGGACTTCATGGATTTCTTTCTATCAGTGATGTTGCATGATGTGCCAAACTTGTCCTGACTATCCATTCTCTGACAAGGTCAGAATTGTTTGTTGGGAACCCCACACTTCTCCCTGCTCCGTGGTTTATGCATGTTCTGTGGCCTAGAATTCTACAGAGTTTTTTCGCTCTCCCATCCCCCCAAACACATACATACACATATACTACATATGCCACAATATAGTTTAACATTATTCATGCACATTTTATATATCCAATAAAATGTCTCTGTTGTAAGTAGCCTTTAGCTATCAGTATTTATGGTGATCTGTCTTTTTTTGGGGGGGGGTACTGGGGATTGAACTCAGGGGCATTCTACCTCCAAGCTATACCCCCAGCCCTATTTTTTATTTTTATTTTGAAACAGAGTCTCACTAAGTTGTAGAGGGCCTCACTAAGCAGCCGAGGCTGGCTGTGAACCCAGATCCTCCGATCTCAGCCTCCCAAATGGTGGGATTACAAGTGTGCACCACCACGCCCGACAGTGATCTGTCTTCTAAGTATTATCACACTTTTTAATTACACATGTCTGATTATTTGATTTTTGTCTATTTTTCCAATAGATAGTATAATCCATGATGAGGGACAGTATTCTTGCTTTTCCTAATATTTTATTAGCAGCATGTAACACAGAGTCTGGCATAAGTAATAGTTGACAAATGAATAGATGAGTAATTAATTCTGATAATAAATTCATTTTAATGATATAACTAGGACTTGTTTTGGTTTTTTTTTTTTTTTTTTTTTTGCGGTACTGGGGGTTGAACTCAGGGGCATTCTACCTCCGAGCTATACCCCCAGCCCTATTTTTTTTTTTTTTTATTCCTTATTTTGAAACCGAGTCTCACTAAGTTGCGGAGTGCCTCACTAGTTAGTTGAGGCTGGCCTCGAACCCGGATGCTCTGGTCTCAGCCTCCCGAATGCTGGGATTACAAGCGTGCACCACCACGCCCGGCTTAGGATTTGTTTTAATAAAACAAAATATATACTACTTTAATGTAACTAAATATAGATAATATAATCTTGCCCTACATTTTAGTTCTTATTTGTATATTTATTTTTATGAAGTAATTAATTATTTGTGAACTTTTTTTTCCAAAGTGAAATAAAATAGCCTTTTACAAAGTTTCTTATTTGTATCATGATACACTGGATATTTTCCAACTTTCTGTAAGAAATATGAATGTATGAATTTTTATTTTTTTCATATCTCTAGTGTACTTGGGAGTAAATGTTCTGAAAAAGGATGAAGGAAGAAGATATACTTTTGAAATAGAAAAAAAAAAAGGAAGAAGATACTAGATTAGAAATAATAGTCTCTGTCAAATTTCCTAGAAATACAGGTAACGGTGGTATTTAGGAAAACTTAAAACAAGTCTACAGCAACTGCCTCAGATAAAATTACTTTTTCAATTTTATTCTCACTAAGTTGCTGAGGCTGTCCTCAAGCCTATGATACTCCTGTCTCAGCTCCCAAGCACGGGGATTGAAAGTGTGTGCCACCAAGCCAGCAGATGAAATTTCTGAGTTGAGAATTTTTTAGAGACAAGTTTACACAGTGATCTAGTGCAGAAACTAACTTCCAGATTTAATGCTTTTCCCACTCTACCAATTTAACTACCTAAAAAAAAAATTACAAAAAAGCAAAGAGTTAATCCACTAATGATTTCCTTTATGATAACAAAACAATACTGAACTCTGGAGAAAATGGCACCTTCATACTTAATCAGTGGAAAGGCTCTGTTTTTGTTTGTTTGTGGTACTGGGGATTGAACTCAGGGGCATTCTACCTCTGAGCTACACCCCCAGCTCTATTTTTTATTCTTTATTTTGAAACAGGGTCTTCTCACTAAGTTGCTGAGTGCCTCACTAGGTAGCTGAGGCTGGCCGAGAACCTGGATCCTCTGGTCTCAGCCTCCTGAATGCTGGGATTACAAGAGTGCGCCACCACTCTCGGCTGAAAGGCTCTGGTTTAAGTGGGAAAAGTAATGATATTATAATGAAGAGTTAATCATAACATGTAATTTCGTAGGTGCTTTTAAATAAGCCATTATACATTTTCTGGCCTTCATTTTTCTTTCCAACATTTGAGGTTAATTAATGTACATAAACTAACATCCTGTTCTTAACTGATTCAAGAAAACCTGAGGCCTTTTTTCCACATTATACTGGAGATGAAATGTGGATGTCTAGAAGTTAGCAGCATCTTTCATGCTTTGCTTTTAAATGAACATTAAGGAGGAAAATGCACACACTTCCAATACTACTACCGTTAGCCATAGGTAAGAAGCTATGTTCGTGAAATGCAGGGGGGAATGCCTGGTCACTTCTCACCTAGGTGGTTTTGTGAAAGAGACTCAGTTTCTGCAATTGAAGGCACTTCAATTACAAGATGGATGCTCTTATATGTAATTCAGAGCCAAAACTTCAAATGCACATTAAATATACAGTGTTTCCAGTTGTTATGGAAAATAGATAGCTAAACTCATTCAGCATTCACTGAGGTAAAATATCCTCTGTGACCAAGAAATATAAATAAGACTTGTGAAAATAAAAACTGTCCTGCAATAGGTTAGGTTTTATGTTATTTTCATCCATAAACTTCTTATCTGGTTACACCAGAAATGGGTACCCAAAATTATAAATAGAATGGAGCACAAATGGAGCATGTTTATTGCAGACCCATTTTTATGCTTGGACAAAAATTACTTATCAGAGTGAATCCCTTCATACACAAGAAACCACATGATACGCTATCACATTTTGGATGAGGAGATACTTAAATCACAAATAAGGTTATAACAAGAGAAAGCTGTTAATAGAGTAAATTAATTGTTCCCTATAGAATTCTGCTAAGCAGGTATTGTTAGCTGCTCAAGTCAGCTTTAATTATTTTTTCTAGTAAAAATATAGGTTTACATAATTAACTTTATTGAGATAATGTTTTGAGCTATTAATAATCTAAGTACCCATGGACGGAGACAATTATTTCTGGGGCTCTGACAATTCTGATTTGAATTAAATCTGACCAGAAAGTGTTTTCCCATGTATTAGTTTTCTGAAAAATATTTTTTATAATAGAATATGTGGGCACATTTATAATATAATGAAGTATAAAATATTGGCATCAAAATTAATATAGCAAAAATTGCTCACACTGCAGGCTTTGCTGAATAGCCAGAAAAATATGGATACACACATGATAGGTTCAAACATGTGTATTTAATGTAAAAGATAATGAGAATCATAAATAATATATAATTTATTTGGGTGAAAACTCCATTAGCACTCTTTAAGTATATACTTTAATAATTGCAAGTGATAACACACTGATTTCAGCTTGGGAAATTACTACTTATATTTTCATTTCAAGGGCTTCTGTTGACAGGATGTCACACAATCACATCTTTCTAATTTGCTACCATCTTGGAGTAAAATATTTTGTACTGTGTTGGAAGTTATAGTTGAAAGTTATAATTTCTATGTCATTTAGCTGTTGGCATAAAATATATATGAATTGGAGACATTAGGGTAATAAATTAGATGGGATATAAGAAAATTTTGTTCTGATTCTATAAGCAAACTTCGGTCTTATGATTGGGCAAATATGGTCCAAGCTATTTGGAGTTGCTAGCATAAGAAAGAGTATCATGAAACAAAAACAAACAAGCAAATGAAAACAAGTGCCTACAATCCATGCACAAAGCCTCATCTAGACTAAGAAGGGAGAATATAAAATAGAATACAGAAAAGTAAGCTATGGTACCAGTCAACCTAGATTTAGCACCTGGTCTAAATGGTTTAGCAGTCTGTAATTCACAGAATAAATAAACCATTTTTTTTCATGTAAACACTTCTGTGAGCTCTTACAGTAGGACTTAGGCTGCATTCCTTAAAACATAATATAAAGTGCATACTATAAGCATACAAAGACTTAATTCATGCTTCTCAAGTTTGACACTTATAAAATTGAGTCTTTGAGAAAGTAAGAGAAATTCCCTAAATATTAATGGATTCATTTGCCATCTTCCTTGTGTTTACAAATAATAATAGCTTTTATTGAATATTTAGTATTAGGCATTGCAGAAAGCATTAATCCTTATCCTTATCAAAAGATCACATGAATTAAACACTCTATTTTTCTGTTTTCTAATGAGTACACTCTTTGGATAAGAGTTCTCATGTGTCCAACAATATGCCCTCCCCATAGTAATAATGCCCTGAGTATCTCCTGGGGCCATGAATATGTTGAATTTTACTCCTGCAATTAAGTTATATTATATGGTGTAATTGACTTTAATAAAGATGAACTAAAACCTTCAACTATTGCTATTCATAAAAAACTTTCCATTCTCATTACTATTATCTTGTAAATATTTAGATTATTTAATCTCCATGTATTATAAACCTGCTATGTGTTAGTTACTGAAATGTTTGTAGTATAAACAAAAAAGACTGCCAATCACAGAGCTATAGTATTATTACATTGTAACATTAAATACAAGGAGATATTAATTTAATGTGCTGAGTCTTTTTGAGACACACAAATCATTTCACTAATATCTCAACTTTTCCTTTTTGAACTCTCTTTGAACTCCTTCTTTTAGAAATTTAACCATTGTAGTGATGTTATAAATGATTAAGTCATCCAGTATGATTGCTGCTTTATACATTTATCAGATACAAATGGTACTCATGGGACAACTAGATTGATGGTGTGGTCTTGGACGGTTGGTGAAATTACTTGAGGAGAATTGATGATGAACACTGAATATTGACACACAGATGGGGGAAATCTAAAGAGGACAAAATATATGTGTAGCTATGAATGTTCTATATCAAAACATAAGAAAAGCGCAAATAAAATGAATCAGAATGATGAACAACTTTGAAATTTTTATTGTGGGGAAGAGAAATAGCTCAGCCATTAAGCAAGGGAATTTATGAACATAATGACTATATTAAAATGAAAGATTTTAAACTTTTTATATCTTTCTTGAAATAAAGAATACAAAGAAGAGGGAATCTGTGTAATAAATGCCTTTTCAATTGTCTATTGTAATAAATAGGTTAAAGGAAACTTAGCATATTTAATCATAAGCAAATTTTAAAAGCATACTAATCAGTGGAGAAAAAAATCACAATGAATTGACTCAATCATATACAATTGCTTTTGCAAGATTGTGCAGGACTAAATAGAGAGTATAAACTCGGAACAAAGAGCATGTCACCAATCCCACAAGTATATACTAAGTAAAATTATCCTATTATTCTGCTAGCAAAATGGTAAATGAATAAAGTTCATGAAAGGATATATTTATAAATACAACAAAAAACTTTTTAAGTACCTTATAGGATTATTTTAAATATGTATTTATTTTATAAGTTAATTATGTCACATTTGATTTTTAACTTTTTCCCTTTGAGAGGATATACTTTGACTCAGGATGCAGTTGGCAAATTAATTGAACAACATTATAATGGTATTATGTTAATGTCTGTAACTTAATGGCTATTTGAGTCACCCTTTTAATTTTCTCATTCTTTAAAACTTAGCTAAATGATCTAAGATGTTTTTATTTCTTATACTTATTTAATAATTATTTTTATAATGCAATTATTACTAATGGAAAATAATACAAATAGTTTCTTCAATTTTAGCTATAGACAATGACTAAAAGTATATTGAGTTTGACTAATGTTGAGCAGAGTAAAATGTATATATTAAAAAATACCTACCATGAGAATAAAAGTAATAGTATTTTCAAACACTCCTTTTCCAGGATCTGGGGTCTTCTTTGGTTTAGAAGTGCATACATTAAAAGTAACTTTCATTGGTTGTTGGTACTAGGTAGCACATTTCCTCCCTTCTGCCTTTCCTCCCTCTCTCCCTTTTTAAGTCCTTCTTTCTTTCCTACCTACCTTCTTGTTTTTAATAGTTATGCACTTCTAAAGTTTCTAAATAGATTAAAGACAAACAGCCACTAAACTCTTCAGATAATGGGAAAGGATATGTTCTAGTGAGACTAATCACTAAAGCAAATTAGTGGATTCTCCCTCCTACTTTATGATATTTCTAGAAAATACCATTTGTTTTACATTAATGTATTTCTTTTCTTGAGAGTATAACTTGACTAGGACTTCTGTTCCTACAAGATTTCTGAAAGAGATGAAAAAGAAATGTAAGAAATTCATTTTTTTTAGAGTACTTCTAAGATATGGCTAGGACACATTGCTCATAAAACCTAATCTAGAATTCAGCACTATAATAGTGAGAAAACAATCTATATGTACAGGAGAAGATTAGATAAATAACTAAGTTAAAGTTAACTAAAAGGACATTATTTGCCAGGCATGGTAGGGCATGCCTATAATCTCAGCCACTGGGGGGCTGAGTCTAGAGCAAAGTTTGAGTCCAGCTTTAGCAATTTAGCAAGAGCCTGTCTAAAAATTTAAAGGGCCAAGGATGTAGCTCAGTGGTAAAGCGCCCTCAGGTTCAATCACCAGTACAAAAAATTTTAAAAAGAACATTATTCAATCATTGAAATGATTTATGAAAACTTAGAAATATGTTCATAATTTATTTCTGTAAGAAAAGAAGCATATGATAAAATATTATACTGTTGTGTATATGTGTATATATGTTAATGTATATATATTAACATGCATGATATTTTAATGTAGCAAATACTATGTATGTTATTTAGTGTATATGTGAGTGTATGTGAGTGTATCTATGTTCATGGGTATGGCTAAGAAGCTGTTGAAACAAAATCTAAGAAGGAAAAGTAACACAAGTAAATGGAAAATCTTAGGAATTATGGCCTTGATTTAGCTTTATGTTATGATTATCTTTTATTTTTAAATTTCTTATTTTTCTTTCCAAATTTTCTAAGGTCTCTAAAAGAATTTTTCATATTGAAAACAATAGATTAAAATTAAAGAAATATTTGTTAATTTTGTAAGTAACAATATTCTACTTCTTAAAGCAAACAATATAAGCCACAATTTAACTTTTATATCTCAATCAAAATAGATGCTAGCATCAACCTTTTCCTGGAATCTAAGTATATGTCAATGTTTTATACATTTACCTTAACTTAGGAGCAATTGGCTCACAACTATCATTCACATAGAACTCATTTTAAACCCAACCAAAAGTTTCTTTATTACTTTTATTACATGGTAATAGTTAAACATTTTCCCATTTTATTTACATATTATTTTAGTGTGCAATACTGTGAGCTTTATAGTCCCTTTTCCCATCCTTTTGTTAATCACTGATCTATTTTATGTTCTTGTAGTTTTGTCTTTTTGAGAAGGTGACATAAATGTCATTATATAGGATGTAGCATTTTGAATATATGTTCTTTCATTAAACATAATTTTTAGGATTTATTTCAACCTATGCAACAGCCTGTATTCTTTTTATTTCAGTTTAATGCTCCATTGTGTGGTTTCTGCAGTTTATTTAATCATTTGTTGGAGTATAGTTTTTCGAAATAGTTTCTGATGATACTCTGTATTTCCATACTGTCGGTGGTAATATCACCTTTTTCATTTCTTATTTTGGTAATTTGGGTTGATTCTCTCTTTCTTTTGGTTATGTTGGCCAATAGTTTATCTATCTTGTTCATTTTTTCAAGAAACCAGTTTTTGGTTTTGCTGATTTTCTGTATTTTTTTTTATTCTGTACTTCATTAATTTCTGCTCTTTTTGTTACTAGTGATCTCATTCAGTAAAATATTCTTTAGTTCCATCCATTTTTCTGCAAATGACATAATTTTGTTCTTCTATGGCTGAATAAAACTCAGTCGTGTGTATGTACCACATTTTCCTTATCCATTCATTTGTAAATAGACACCTAGGTTGGTTTCATAATTTTGTTATTGTGAATTGTGCTGCTATAATCATGGATATACATGTATCACTATAATATTCTGACTTTAATTCTTTTTTTTTCCTTTCTGCGGTACTGGAGATTGAACCCAGGGGCATTCTACCTCCGAGCTACATCCTCAGCTCTATTTTTAGTCTTTATTTTGAAACGAGGTCTCACTAAGTTGCAGAGGGCCTCACTAAGCAGCTGAGGCTTGTGGTGAACCCGGGTCCTAAGATGTCAGCCTCCCAAGTACTGGGATTACAAGTGTGCTCTACCACACCTAGCTCTGACTTTATTTCTTTTGGAAAAATACTGAGGAGGGATATAGCTGGGTCATATGATGGTTCCATTCCTTGTCTTTTGAGGAACCTCTATACTGATCTCCATAGTGGTTATACTAATTTGCAATCCCACTAGCAGTATGTGAGTTCCTAATTCCCTATATCCTCATTACCATTTATTATTGTTTATATTCTTGATGATTGCCATTCTAACTAGATTGAGCTGGAATCTCAGTATAGTTTTGATTTGCATTTCCCTGATTGCTAATAATGTAAAACTTTTTTTTTTTAACATGTTCTTGGCCATTTGTATTTCTTCTTTTGAGAACTATCTGTTAACACAATTGGCCATTTTTTGAATGAGTTGTTTTTTAGAGTAAAGTAAAGGAGTTGGCAAATATTTTCCTCCATTCTGTAGGCTCTTTCTTGAGACCCTTCGTTGTTTTCTTTGCCACATGGAAGCTTTTTAATTTGATGTCATTTTATTTATTAACTGTCAGGGTTTTGTTTTTTTTTTTTTTTCCTGAGCTTTGGGAGTCTTAACAATGAAGTCTCCACCAGTATTTATATTTTGGAGATTTGATCCTACGTTTTCTTCTAGTAATTGCAAAGTTTCTGGTTTAATTTTCAGGTCTTTGATCCATTTTAAATTGATTGGATTCTCTCAATTGGAGACAATGGGTAAAACCTGGTTTGTCATTGGAAGCACATGGATTTCCAAAGATGAACATGACTATCTAAAATACTTAATAAAATTTAATTTTTATTGATATATATCATTATACACATTTATGGATACAGTTTGTCATCTGAGCTTGGTTCTGCTCATTGCTTCTGCTGAAAAAAGTAGATGTGACAGTTGTCAGATGTGCCAGATTTCAATATTGCACTATCTACTATAATGTGCAGGAACAGCTATCACTGGTAATGCATAATCCTTCTTGTGCTCAGTCTGTCTTGAAGGAAACCCTATATTGGGTTCACAAAAGCCAAATTTTATTCCTTTCATAAATTTATGTATATTAATTTTTAGCAGTAATTCCCCACAAAGAATGCAATAAAATGGGTTGGGACAGTCAGTAAATAACCAGTTTCAGAGAAACATAGCACTCATGTTTGGCAGGGGCCCCTTTGCTTTCCCCATCATGTTTTCACTTTTGATCCCATTGTTACTTTTATTATGTTAAAATACCCAAAGTGATGATGTCCTTAAAAATCACTCCCCCCCCCAAAAAAAAAAACATTTTAGAAATTTAAAGATGAATTGTATTGGGCAAGTATGGAATATTTTCTGGTGATCTTAAATAATAGTCAATGCCTTCTTATACCCAAATGATTTACTCATTGAATCAGAACTTTGACTCTGGCAAGTCTATTGGGAAGTCTATTTATGGTAGCATAAATGTGGGGTCAGTCACTATTGTGTGAAGAGGTATAAAAAATGATAGTTATTTTTGTTAAATAGAACTAAGAATAATCCAAAATCCTCCTACAAAGTTGGAAGGAAAATTTAAAAACTACTAGCCGGGTGTGGTGGTGCACGCTTGTAATCCCAGCATTCGGGAGGCTGAGACCAGAGGATCCGGGTTCATGGCCTCACCTACCTAGTGAGGCACTCCGCAACTTAGTGAGATCCTGTTTCAAAATAAAGAATAAAAAAATAGGACTGGGGGTGTAGCTTGGAGGTAGAATGTCCCTGAGTTCAATCCCTAGTACCACAAAAACAAACAAACAAAAAAACTACTACTATTATACATTAGTAAGTAATCTCAATTGACCATCTATTTTGGTACTTTTACAATATTTTAAGAGTACAATAATTATTTCCTTTAATCATTTAGAAAGCAATTGAGCAATTATTTAGTTTACTTTATAAACTTAGTTTTAAAAAGACAATAAAAATTACGGAATAGTTAAAAATCATAATATGATACTTTGGGAAAGTTAAAAACATAATATCATGAAGGGAAATTTTCAATAAGAAAAATCCTTGATGCCTTTATAATTATTTCAGATATGTTTGCTGCAGAAACAATAGGACTATCTTAATAATGGTCTCAGATTATTTATTTGCCTCCAGCCATTTTCAATTGTTAATCTTCTTTTCCTCAAACAACACTGCATTGAAGTGTTTTATTTTTAAAGAACACTTGAAAGTGTTGACTGATAAAACTAATTATCTGCTTGAGAAAAATCCATGAGACTAAAACAATGCCACTTTGATTGTAGAAGAAAAAAAACAATTGAACATTTTGTCATTTTTCTAGATCAAACATCAAACTGTCAAAGGCAGAAATTATTCATTCAAAGATGTTATTTGACAAAATTTTAAAAGGTCCTTTAGATGGTGTTTATTTCTTTTATCTATTTTTATATGTTCAAACAAATCTATGCTCATGAATCTTAATGTTCCAAATTCATTTTTGTAAGAAAAAGGTTTGTGATTGAAAAATAATAGAATGTAGTTATCAGGAACTTGGGTTTGAGTGAGAACTGAGATCTCAATGTGTCATCACTCATTACCTTGAATTTCAGAGTAATTTCTGTAACTTTTCAAGCCTTATTTTCCTTATCTATGAAATAACATTGTTATGAAAACTGCATTTAAGTTATTAATTTAAAGCACATAGCCTTACAAATATTTTTAAATATATAAAAACAAATATTCGCAAGTAGTAAAAGCTATTAAAATGGCATTAGCTGTTTTCATTTGACCATTGCCTTTTTTATGACAGAAGAAACAAATATATGTCTGTACAAAAGATGACTTTGATGGGTGAAAAGATATTTAAAATACTGCTTTAAGAATATATTAGTCCAAGCTGCTATGGCTTACACAGAAAACACTAATTTTTCACAATTCTTGAGTCTGAGATGTGGAGATAAGAATGCCAGAATTGGTTGAATTCTCATTAAAGGCCTCTTCCTGGTTTATCATCCAAACTTGGACACTTTTAACTGCAAAGAGTGAACTTTTACCAGAGTTTCCCAGGGAAAACAATATGGTCATGACAGAATCCAATGTTTCAATCTAAACTGCGTCAACAAGGTTCAATTCAAAATACGTATCTTTATTGTGAATGACTTTATAGGGCCAAGTAAGTTTATTCCAGAGTATATAGGAAATGAGTCCTAATAATCTGACAAGGACCTATAGGGTCATACTACCAAACATAAACTCTTTACTTACCTTGCTTCTGGCCCTGCACTGTAAGGAACTAGCATTTCCTTTTCTACTTGTTACATTAGTGAATGACCTCACTATTCATCAAGTTACCAAAATAAGTTATCAAGATATAATCTTATATTATCCATTCCTTTGCTTTCATGCCTCCATTTGATATGCATGTTATTTAATTCTATATTCTTAAAGATTTCTTTTTAAATTTTATTTTATTTTATGGTAGTGGAATTGAACCCAGGGCTTCCTGAATGCTAGGTAAGTGCTCTACCACTGAGTTCCATCCCTGGTTCATTCTTAAAGATTTAAACTTTCTCTTCTAAAATATCTTGTTAGGGACTTTATACAAAGTCCTTATAATATTCAGGATCATTTATGTGGTTTTATAATGATGTCTTAAGTTCATAACTTTTCTGTTATTTTTCTATTCTTCTTTCAAAGCAGACTTTCTCAAATATAAATCTGACCATATTAGTTCCATGCTTAATTCTCTTTGGTGGCTTATCTGTTTATCTGATGCATTACCTGTTTAAAATGTTCAAATTTCTGCCTTGATCAACATGATTCTCCTTGATGATTGCTTGGCCTGTGACCCTGAGAAACCAGCCTACCAGGTCAAATGAAGCATGATTTTCTTCATCATTTGCTACGTTTTTATGGGATGTCTTATTCTCAGCCCTCAATTTCCCCTACATTCTCTCATATGTATAGATCTAGTCCTAGCAGTATCTCCTCTCTGATGGTTTACTTGCCTCATCCTGTTGCAATTGCTTCCCAAGCTTCATGCCGGCACTCGTTACTTCACAGAACTTCATGCCACACAGAATTCTATTAGATTACCCACATTTTATTTTTGTGTTTTTTCCTTCTTATCACCCTATAAGACCTCCAAGGATATTATTTCTTTTTGTAAAATCAAACAAATAAAAATTATATCGGGGATATAGAGTGTTAAAATGTTTGTTGAATGATTTCACATGTGTATTTAAGATGCAGAGTAGGTTTCTTGATTTATTTCAAACTCTCAATTGAGATTTCTTGCATTTAGATATGATTTAGTAAGTATAAGACTAATAATCACTTATTCATTATTTTATTTCTTAACTAACCTTTATTTAAAAAATGAGTATAAATTTATATAACATATGATTGATACTCTTATCACTATCCTTAAGTTGGGCAGTAACCCTCCCAATCATCTGGATTTTCATATTACCACATTTTGTTATTCTCTCTTATATATAGTAATTTGCTCTGGCAAAAAAAAAAATTATCCTATTGTCAATATTTGGAATCGGACAAAAAGAATTGACGAGTCTCCATTTCAGGAAATGTCTTCCAATGACAAAGTACTGTTATGAAGTGAATTTAAAAAAAAAATCCTGCTCCTTTTGTAGAATTTCTAGTATTTAGAAAATCAATACTGATGTGATTTTCTAACATAATCAAGATTGAGTTTTCTGGTGTTTAAATGAAGAGATATTTCTTACTTCAACTCACAAAAGAAAGAAATGCCAGTGGAAGAAATTTGTATCAGTGGAAAAATTTGGAATAAATAAAAACTGCATATGATACATGTGAACACACATACACACAATCTACTACTGGAAGGTAGTGTGTCTTTGTTTTGTTTTATTTATTTATTTTTTATTGGTGTATTGTAATTATATATCTTCTTGAGGTACAAGCTCGTAGAGACATACATGCACACATTTCTCATTTAATCCTTCCCCAATTCCCACTCCATTCCCTCCCTCCTCCCTCCTTCTCATGTTCAGCTTAGTGATTGACTTTGATATGTTTGTGAATGTACATCATGTGCATTAGGGTGTTTCCCTCCCCCTTCCCATATCCTCATATGACCCACTTTCTCCCTAGCTTCTGCATATTAGGGAGAGCAACCCATTTTTTACTTTTTGTGACTGACTAAGCATAAGGAGGCTCAGCATAATGTTTTCCAGTTCTATCCATTTCCCTTCAAATGAAGTAATTTTGTTCTTCTTTATGGCTGAGTAAAAATCCATTGTGTACATAGCCCATAGTTTTGTAATCCATTCATCTGCTGATGAACATCTTGACTGGTTCCATAGTTTGGCAATTGTGAATTGTGTGATTTTTAGTTTAGAAAGTCTTTGAAATTGTTTTATGTATACTATAACTACAAAATTCTCTATATGTTTGTGTGATTGCTGCTATTGTTATTAAGTGGATATTTTAAGCATTTATTAAGCAAGAGAATAATATTTTGGTATGGAATAATAGATTAAAGATGTTATTTTTCATTGTCCTTTTATGTATTCTTTGCTAATTAGATACATTTATGTAGTAGTTGATCTCAAAATTATTCTATTTACTAGAAAATGTATAATGTACTTTCATATATCGAGCATGGATTGGAGAGAAGAATTCATAAGATTGTGGTAAGGGTTTATACAACAAGAGATCATGGAATTTTTGCACTGAGGGATGTCAAATTCAATTTCTTTATTTCAAAGAAAAGAATTCTAAGCCTTAGAAAGGTGAAGATGATTGTCCACTTCTGTTCAAGGTTAGACAGTTATTAAGGCTTAAGCTGGATTTCAGAAAAGGGTAACATTTAATGACATTGGCAAAGAAAGAATGTTTCAGAGACAGACAACAAGTATAATAAAATTTTTTTCTGGTTCTAATGGATGAAAGTAGGTAATGTTTGTTGGAAGAAGGAGACTTTGTTAGTAAAATAATTAACATAATTACAGAGCAGACAAAAAACATAATATAAATGTATGTAGTGTGAGCTAACATCATTTGGACAGTCCTGTTTCTTAAGGTCTAGAAAATATTACCTTCAAACTCCCACTCTCACCCTTTTACTGCCATAAAAAAGTTCTTAGACGAATAGTCAGTCACAAAAAGTAAAAAATTGTATGCTCTCCCTAATATGTGGAAGCTAGGGAGAAAGTGGGTCATAAGAGGGACTCTAGACAAAGAAAGAGAAACTTCAGATGAGCGAAGAAGGTGATTTAACTGAAGGTGATGGGAGGGGGGGAGGGAAATACCCTAATGCACATGATGTACTTTCACAAGCATATCAAAATCAATCACTAAACTGAACTTGAGAAGGAGGGAATGGGGCAGGAATTGGGGAAGGGTTAAATGAGAGATGTGTGCATGTATTCCTCTACCAGCTTGTACCTAACAAAGATGTATGATTACAATGCACCAATAGTAATAATACTAAAAGAAAAAAAAAAAAAGCTCATAGAAAATGTTAACATTTCTGCACAGTTCTTGAAGTTTAAGTTTTATGTAATTATCCTTGACTCTAAACTCTTGACTCTCTTTGAATTAGTTTGAGTTGTGATTTGTCTTGTCTTTCTCAGTGTGCTATCTCTGCATATTGTTTTCTCAATTTCCATATACTCATAGACACACATATTACACCTTGAAAGCCTCTATCTTTTATACTCCATGTTTCTATACCTGAATTAATTCATTTTTCACTCTTTCTTCATGGACAAAAATTCTCACATGGACGTCAATTTAGATACTTTTTTAAATTGTTATTTCCTCGAAAGGAATTAGCCTTTCTACATAGCTTTGCATATTTTCCCTCAATAACATGCAAAGATGTATTTTGTCATCAGAATACACCAGGCCACTTCATTTAAAGCTCTTTTGCATGTGACTTTATCTTGTATATAGCTCAGTTTACTTACTGGGAATCTATTTGGGGTCAAGAGTTTTCCTGTATGCATATAGTATGATTTTTTCCTTAACATACATTTGAAATTGTATATTTAGGACATTCTTAATAGTGTAGTCCTTGCTCAAAAAGACCATTATATATTTTGACAGCATTATCAAAATGCCTTCCAGAAAATTAGCTCTAGGTTTTTACTATACCAAATGTGTATGAATACAAAGTCACTACTTCATTGATGGACTAGAGAACTATCTCATTATCTTAGGTAAAAAATAGTATTCAATTGTTTGACAATTTATATTTCTTTTTGTATTTCCATCCATCATTTGTTTCTCAAATTGGTTACATTTTCCTAGTTTGTTTGTATTGTCATTTGTAAATTAGAAATGTTATGCAGTTCTGCCTTATTTCTTAAAAGTTTTTCCACTCTATCTCTTACATTTAATCTCTGATCCATTTTGTTAATATGATGTGATTATAATTTATATTTAACCTAATTGATTTCTCCTGAGCTGACAATGATGATGTGCATTTTACTATTGTGTTTTCTGTTATATTCTATTATGCTTGCATATATGTGACCTTTTGTTAATTTTGTAAGTTATAGTTTCTAATATTAGTAAATTAATAAGTTATATTTTGGACTGAATTATTTCTTGCTATAAAAAGAACTTTTTGTGTATTTTAATCTTTTGTACAAGTTAAAGTATGATGTTAAGGTCATAACTGTCCAAAAATCTATTAGTGTTTGTCTGACAATTTTCTTTTCAGTATTTCCCACTATTTTTTCAGTCACTTTTTCATTCATATCTCTTGTGAAAAATAGTTGCATTTATTCTCTTTTAATTTTTTTCCTTTGCAAATATCTGCTACTATCTTTCTTAAATTAGGTGAGAATAATTAATAGTTGTTTGCTGCTACAACATTATATCATATGGCAATTCTGATACCATAAATAGTGACTGTGTGAAGTGGTGGATATGTTGACTAGCTTGAATGTGGTGGTTATTTCACAATGTGTATATATCAGAATATCACCTTTTACTTAATAAATATATCCAGTTATTTGGACATTATACCTGAATAAAATTGGAAATTTTTTAAGAAATAAAAAAGTGAAAGTCATTATTTGGTTACTATACTTATGACTTTAGATCATATAGTAAATCTATTTCTTTATTTCCATCTTTATTCTTGTGTGTGGAAACTTGGTTTTGTACCCAGTATCCATTCCACCCACTCTGTTCCTTATACCTTCTTTTTTGCTAAAAGATCTTACAACTATAAGCTCTTACAGTATCTGACAATATGAACCTGTGGATGCTTGCCTGCTCTCAGGTATTAAACTGTCTTATCAAACTGCCTTTATCTATCTATGCCACTTTGCAAATGCCATTTCCTTTGATGGCACCTTTTAGGCCAACAGTGGGTAGGAGAGCTATCACCCCAATCTCAGTGGAAAAAAGGATTACTATTCACAGTTATGAGAGAAGTTTGTCCTGACCCTACTATCCAATGTGAGAAAAAGGGGCACATGATTTGGATTGCTCCTAGTGCTTGTTTACAGTGATAGGTAGAAATAGACTTAAAATTGAACCAGTGTTGACGGTCATAGAACAGAGATAAAAAAGGATTCCGGATCTTTGATGATATTATTAGGGTACCGATTATTCCAGCCTTAGAGGCTTCAATAACTTTGGAGTTCTAGGTATGTGAGACAGTATCATCATATGCAAGCCAATTTAGGGGAGACTTTGTGAAAGTCAGTGCTAGCATATTGGAATAAAACTATATTTATATTTGTTATATTTACTTCTCAACTTATATTACACTTAAAATTTTACATTATCAGTATTTTACTTTTTTTTTTATTATTGGTGCACTGTAATTATACATCTTTGTTAAGTACAAGCTGATAAAGGCATATATGCACACATTTCTCATTTAACCCCGTCCCCAATTCCCACCCCACTCCCTCCTTCTCAAGTTCAATTTAGTGATTGACCTTGATATATTTGTGAAAGTACATCATGTGCATTCGGTGTCTCCCCACGACACTCCCCCCGTCCATCCCCTTCAGTTAACTTCTTTGCTTATCTAGGGTTCTACTTTTTCATCTGGAGTCCCGCTTATGTCCCATCTTCTCCCTAGCATCCACATATTAGGGAGAACATATGCGTTTTTTACTCTCTGTGACTGACTAATCTCACTTAACATAATGTTTTCCAGTTGCATCCATTTCCCTGCAAGTAACACAATTTTGTTCTTCTTTATGGCTGAGTAAAATTCCATTGTGTACATATCCCATAGTTTTGTAATCCATTCATCTGTTTATGGACATCTTGGCTGTTTCCATAATTTGGCAATTGTGAATTGTGCAGCTATAAGCATAGATACACACACGTAGGTCTGATAGTTTTGTTTCCATTCTTTTGGGTAGATACCCAGAAGTGGTATTGCTGGATCATATCGTAGGTTCATTCCCATTCATCTGAGGATACTCCATACTGTTTTCCAAAGTGGTTGCACTAACTTGCAATCCCACCAACAATGTATTAGGGTTCACACTTCTCCACACCCTCAGCAGCATTTGTTGTTGTTTGTGATTTTTAAGATTGCCATTCTGATTGGAGTTAGGTGAAATCTCAGGATAGTTTTGATTTGCATCTCTCTGATTGCTAATGATGTAGAACATTTCCGCATACATTTATTGGCCATTTGTATTTCTTCTTTTGTGAGGTGTCTGTTTAGATTCTTTGCCAATTTTTCAATTTGGTTATTTATTTTCTTAGCTGTTATTTTCTTGAGCTCTCTGTATATCCTAGATATTAGACCTCTATCAGAAGAGTAGCTGGCAAAATTTTTCTCCCACTCCATGGTCTCTCTGTTCATGCTCTTGGATAGGCATAATAAATATCATCAAAATGGACATCCTCCCCAAAGAGATCTACAGATTCAATGCAGTATCCATGAAATTACCAAGGTCACTCCTCACAGACAGAAAAATCAGTCCTTAAATTCATTTGGAACAACAAAAAGCCCAGGACAGCCAAAGTAGTTCTTAGCAACAAGAACCATGCAGGAGGTATCACAATACCTGACTTCAAACTCTGCTACAAAGCCACAGTGATAAGTGATAAAATCAGCATGGTATTGTCACAAAAACAGATACATAGACCAATGGAGCAGAATAGAAGACTCAGAAACACACCCATGTGCTTACAGTCAATTGATTTCTTTTTTTTTTTTTTTTTTGCGGTACTGGGGATTGAACTCAGGGGCATTCTACCTCTGAGCTACACCCCCAGCCCTATTTTTTATTCTTTATTTTGAAACTGAGTCTCACTAAGTTATGGAGTGCGCACTAGGTAGCTGAGGCTGGCCGCGAACCCGGATCCTCTGGTCTCAGCCTCCTGAATGCTGGGATTACAAGCGTGCGCCACCACGCCCGGCTAGTCAATTGATTTTTGACAAAGGAGCCAAAAACATACATTGGAAAAAAGAGAGCCTCTTTAACAAATGATGTTGGCAAAACTAGTTAACCATATGCCGGAAAATGGAAATAAACCCTACTTTCTCACCCTGTACAAGAGTCAACTCAAGGTGTATCAAAGACCTGGAGTCAGACCAGAGACCTTGCAGCTACTTTGAAGAGAGCATAGGCCCAACACTTCAACACAAAGGCACAGGTAAAAGCTTTGTCTACAAGAACCCAAAAGCACAAGCAACTCAAAGGAAGATCAAGACATGGGATTGCATTAAACTGAAGGGCTTCTGTGCATTATCAGTATTTTAAACTTCAAATTTCACCATTATAGTTCTCAGTTATTTAGACATGTATTTTTCTTGTACAGATCTTGCTTTCTCCCTTTCCACTGAGATTCCACTTTTCATTCGGCTGATAGAAGTACTTTTTAGTGCAGTGATTTTTTTTTTTTTTTTGGCTTTTTAATATGAAGAAGGACTTATAGGTTCTGAATTTGTCACATCTTTATATCATCTGGAACACCCTTGGACTTCAAAGCATTCTTCAAACTTAATTTGAATTCTTACCCTCTTTTCCTGCATTCCAGCAGTAACTTCTATTTCTTAAAAGAGAGAAATATGCACGACAATTCAGAGGGTGCCTATGTGAAAAGATAACAGGTTAGGGAAGAGAATCTCACTAGGAACTCTCAACAGGCCTCTCTTTATGCTTCCTGCTTGTCTTAATTATTTTCTCATTGGTTTTCTGTGTGGCTATATATCTGCTTATCATCAATGATAGTGAGCTCTGGGTACTAATGGCCCTTCTGTTTACCCTCTCCTGTTTTTCTCTAAGCAGGGAATTCCCAATATGTCAAGCACTAGCTGACACATTTAGGACTTTGAGGTTGTCCTAGTTGACCAGCTTCCCCAGGGGCAGTTTCTCCCTTTCCATCCAATTTATGTCAAAGCTTCAAAGATGAGTTTTAGACACCATCTGATGCTCAAGCAGTTTATTCTGTCAGCATTCTTAGAACTCAGATATTAGGAGCAGGCCAGTGGTGTGGGACACAAATGGTCAAATGAACATCTAATTCCAGGTTTTCTATCTGGAAACTATTCTCAGCTTGGGGGATTCTTTCCCCTTTCTTAGACCTGTACTCAGTCTGTACCATTTGTTAAGAATTTCTTTCATAAAGGGAGTTAAGCTATTCTTTTCGGGGTAAGCTTTATTTTAAGGTTTGTGAAAGTTGCATCTGTGCTAATGTGACTGTGTCTCCAGGGTAACTAGGGTTTTCATATCCTATTGTTGTCATAGAGACCTACTAATGTCCAGGACAAGGCCATGTCATATTATGGTGCTAAGTGACACACGGTATAGGTCTTTCCACATGTTAGAGTGGCCTTTATGACTCTTAACAAACTTACAACCCTGATATTTCTATTATAGTACTATACTACTATTGACCTTGAAAGAATTAATAACTTAGAGTCTGCCTGAGCTTTAAAGTATATTTCATAGTCAATCAAATCACAAGAAAAGGATCTTCTTTAGAAGGATGAGGAGGAGTATCAACATGAAGAATACCAAGGGAAATAAGAGGAGGCCCTCACTGTTGTTAAAGATCTGTCAGTCATCTACCCAGGTGGGTGGGTGAGTGGGTAAGTCAGTCACATCGGCATCAGAGTCTGGAGTTGCTCGTAAGACTTCCTAGGTATGAGCCAATTTGGGAGCCTGTATTTGTGTAGCGTCCAGCAGAGGCCATTCTGCAGCTGCTGGGGGATGGCCAAACACCAGAGCTTTAGTTTTTTACATTTTGCTTCCTCTCTGGAAATTCCAGTATATCCCACTAGAGTTGCTCATTGCATCATTCTTCAAAAGATAAATTATTGTTTGGTTTTATTTTAGGATTTGTTTATTTTTAGTGTTCTTAAGTAGAATATATATAGTGCTGTATAGAACCCTAAGAATTTGTGTCTCATCAAATCACAGGAAATCTCAGAAAACTAATTAAGTTACTTATAAATGAATTATTCTTTACTATTGATTCTGTTTTTAAACCCCTTTTAACCTTTTATTTTGAAATTGTTTTAAGTTACCATAAGGGCTGCAAAAAATGATTCAGAAAGCTCCTTTAAACCCTTCATCCAAATGTTAACATTTCTCAATGATCTGAGAGTAAGTTTCATATGTGATGACTCCTATCCCTTCATACTTTAGTGTGCATTTCCTCCCAAATAAGGGCATTTTCCTACATAAAGAGAGATTGCAGTCATAACCTCAGGAAAATAACATTGATCTAATTTAAAGCATTTAATCAACAAAACCCATTGAGATTTCACTGATTATGTCATTAATGTCCTTTGTAGCTTGTGGATCCCATTCAGGAGGATCTCTGGTTGCATTTACTTGTCTTGTCTCTTTAGTTTCTTTCTTTTTTTAAAATTTCTTTTATTCTTGCATTGTAATCATACATCTTTGTTAGGTACAAACTGGTAAAGGAATACATGCACACATCTCTCATTTAACCTTTCCCCAATTCCTGCCCCACTCCCTCACCCTCCCTCCTTCTCAAGTTCAGTTTAGTGATTGACTTTGATATGTTTGTTAAAGTACATCATGTGCATTAGGATGCCTCCCCCATCACCTTCAGTTAAGTCACCTTGTTTGTTCATCTAAGGTTTCTCCTTCTTTGTCTAGAGTCCCTCTTATGACCCACTTTCTCCCTAGCTTCTGTATATTAGGGAGAGCATATGATTTTTTACTTTTTGTGACTGACTAATCTTACTTAGCATAATGTTTTCTAGTTCCATCCATTTCCCTGCAAATGACATGATTTTGTTCTTTTTTTTATGGCTGAATAAAATTCCATTGTGTACATATCCCATAGTTTTGTAATCCATTCATCTGTTGATGGACATCTTGGCTGGTTCCATAGTTTGGCAATTGTGAATTGTGCAGCTATAAACATAGATACACATGCATTGGTCTGATAGTTTGGTTTTCATTCTTTAGGTAGATACCTGGAAGCGGTATTGCTGGATCATATGGTAGGTTCATTCATATTAATATGAGGATCCTCCATGCTGTTTTCCAAAGTGGTTGTACTAATCTGCAAATCCACGAACAATGTATTAGGGTTCCTACTTCTCCACACCCTAGCCAACATTTGTTGTTGTTTGCTCTTTAGTTTCGCTTTCATAGCCTTGACATTTTTGAATGGTATAGGTCAGATATTTGGACTTAATCCTCAATTTGCATTTGTATGCTATTTTCCCATCTCATATATTTATACATAATATGTGATGCTGTGTTCATTTCCATATATGACTTCAGGAGTCCCCACAAACTGATTTGCCCTATTATTTGATTTTCATTTATGTAAAATGTTACTAGACAGTTTGCAATGTTAATTATATTCATTATGCTTATTAATAAACACTTAATAATGAATAAACGAGTATTAACTAATGAGTATACTTAGGGACATACTTCAAAATTATGAAAATGTTCATTCTTCATCAAACTGTTACCCAACAAATTTCGCATACATTGATGACTCTGACCTGGGTCCATTATTATGATGATTGTAAATGGTGATTTCTTTTTAAATGGTGAAGATTGGGGGAAATAGGAATGCTTGTACAGTTGGTGGAATTGTAAATTAGTACAACCACTTATGGAGATTATATGGCAGTTCCTCAAAAATCTGGGAATGAAGCCATCATATGACCTAGCTATATCACTACTTGGTATCTTTCCAAAAGAACTAAAATCAGAATACTATAGTAATACATGCATGCCAATATTTATGGCAGCACAATTCACAATAGCCAAATTATGGAACAAACCCAGGTGTTCATAAACAGATAAATGGATTAAGAAAATGTTGTATATATACACAATGGAATTGTACTCAGCTACAAAGGGAAAACTAAATTATACCATTTGAAGGAAAATGGATGAAACTGGAGAACATCATCCTAAGTGAGATCAGCCAGCTTCAGAAAATCAGAAGTGACAGGTTTTATCTTATATGTGGACGCTAGAGAGAGTAAAAGAATGAAAATCTGTCTCATGAAAATAGAAGAGAGACCAAGAGAGTAGTCGAAGGGGATCTGAGGAGGGAAGAGAGGAGGGAAAGGGAAGACATGAGGAAAAGAAACAGATTGTTCACATATGTCTTGAGCATATGTGAATGTATCACTTATGAATCTCACTATGATATACAATTGCAATGCACCAATAAAAGTTATATAAAAATGAAATAAAAATACAAATTGAGAAAAAAGCTACAACTCTCACTTTAAATTTTCTTTGTTTACCTTAGAGACTCCTAAGGTTCTAACTTGTTACTCCTTGTCCTAAATAGTAGGAATCAAAACATTAATATCTCTAAGATATACAAGTTTTTGTGAAAACTAAACATATAATATTGGCAAGTCACTAATTATAATATCTGACAACTATTAACATCTCAAAATGTGGTTATTGTGCATATGCTCATTTAAACAGTCCAGATATTTTGCATGTGATGCATGGTTATTTTGCTTCTATTTCAAATTTATTGTGTCATTAATGATATAAAATACAAATGAGGAAATTTATAATGCTAAAAAAGCAACAACATGGAAAAAAGATATGCAATATATTTGAGATTTCTTTTTTCAGTCTAGGAAAACTTTACAAGAAATAAAATCTAGACATGGTAAGAACAAGGAGTATTCCCCTGGACATTCAACTGATTATTTATACACATTTTTGGAGCAAGTGAACAAAACATTTCAATCAGAATCTACTGCTTAACTTTTTTCATGATTATACATATTAAGCATGCCTCTCTTTCTCCTGAGTTAGAATAGTCATTATTCTTTTAATTTTTATATGTTATTGGTACATTATAGCCTTATATCATAGTTCCTAGTTATAGTGGCATATAGGCATACAACACTTGGTGAGCTTTCTCCCCAGCTCCCCTCCCATTCCTTCCTTCCTGATACAGGGTATTGAGATAGACATTGGTATTCTCACATACGCACATCGTGTCTATGGAAGCCAGTCCTTCTTTGATCCTCCCTCTCTTCTACCCCCCTTCCCCTAGACCACCTCCCTGGCTCCACTGGAGTTTCTCCTCCATTACCTGAAATCCCTCTGGTCCTGATTACTCCCTATCTTCCACATATGAGAAAACATTTGACCCTTACCTTCCTGTGACTGGCTAATCTCACTTAACCTAATGGTCTCTAGGTCCATCCATTTTTCTGTAAATTTTATTCTTTATTGCTGAATAGAATTCCATTGTGTGTATGTTCCATAATTTTGTAATCCATTCATCTGTTGATGGGCATCTTGGTTGATTCCATAATTTGGCTATTGCTTGTGAATTGTGCTGCTATAAACATAGATGTTTACATATTACTATAATATTCTTATTTCAGTCCTTTTGAAAAGATACCCAGAAGTGTGATAGCTGGATCATATAATGGATTAATTCCCAATTTTCTGAGGAATTTCCACACTGGTCTCTATAGCAACTGCATTAATTTGCAATCCCATCAACAGCGTAGAAAGGTTCCTATTTCCCCACATCTTCACCAGCATTTATTGTTGTTTGACTTTTAGATGATTGCTATTCTAATTGGGATTAGATGGAATCTCAGTGTAGTTTTGGTTTGCATCTCCCTGATTGCTAACGATGTTAAATATTTTTTCATGTATTTATTGGCTATTTGTATTTCTTCTTTTGTGAAGTGTTTATTTTACAAAGCATCTTGGTCTCTATAAAAAATCCTCATACAGTTACTTGAGATGGCAGAGTAGAGGAAAGTCCCAATGTCCTTCTCAGGAACCTAGCAACTGACACCAGTATGAATTAAATTGCAAGAGAAAAAAAAAAAAAGGCAATGAATGGTAATGAATGAGATCTGAATAATGTGTTTGCCTCAGGTACAAAAAATGTTCTGAAATCCCAAAGTCCATCTGGGTATCTAGGGAAGGCCCATGGGACTTTAGGATGAGAGATTGCATATGGCTGGGTGAAGCTGAGAAGACTTTTGTCCCCATCACCAAGAACAAGTGTATGTTTTTCTTGGGGACCAGATCAGGGAAAGAATAAGATTCTGATACTAATGAAATTTTGCATGAATCTTGGAAGAGATATAAACTTACGCAATAATGTTCTGGGGAAGCTGGAAAATTGCATAGGAAAATGAATATTTCCAAAGGACTTTCAGGGAAGCCCCCTAAGGAATGAAGCATTTGTTGGGTGAAACTACTGAGTTATGCAGCTCTAGCTTTTGTTGCATTGTGCATTCTATACTCATAACATTTAATATTTGAGTTAATTCTTTTAGGCTCATTAAACTCCTTAATATAATTTTATATGACTTTTCAGTAAATCCAATATTTAAAATAATACTAATTTGTAAGTGGTGTGGTGAAAGTATACTACACATTACTAATCCACGAAAGTAATTACCTGGACAAATTCATGTAAATGAGTGTATTCAGTTGAGTGCTATGTAATGATTAGTAAAAAGTACTTAATTTTTTGTCTCTGCAGATCCCCCAAATCTCCACTTAAAGTACATAAATTGTCGATTCATTTTAAGGATTCTTTCTCCTTCTAATTTGTTTGGAACATGCTCTCTGCCTGCATTACTTATGCTTCCAAGAAAGCTTATACTTTTATACTTAACCACTACATGAACCATGTCTCTTGATGTTGTATATTCCATGCTTTAGTATCTGTCCTATATTCATATATTAAATATTTCTTGTTTTGGATAACCTGATAGCATGCCTAAGTCATCTTACCTTGACCTTTTTCCACCTCATCTCCTCCTCCCCCTCAGATGGAGTTCTTCTACAGGTGTCTTATTCAAACACAAACCAACCCAGGGTCCATGCACCAACCCTTATGAGGTTACTACTGGCCATTATCCACCTGTCCTAAGTACCCCAGGTACCAGGCAGCTAGAGATACTAAGGTATAGTGGCTATCTCTAGCAGTTAAAATTATTCAAACTAGCCAGTTCTCAACCTCTTTGCCCCAGCTCTTTCCTTCCTTCTGGCAAAAATGATGATACAGGCTGTTACCCACAATTCTCCACTCTCCTTATGCCTCTTAATCAACCTGGCATGTCCTCATGTACCCTCTGCACCTTGCTTGTACCACCTCCTGGGACCTGAACAGACTGTCTTGTTGATATCAGTATTTCCTGATCTGTTGTCCTTGCTATACTTCCAATATCCTAATCCACCATGTTTTTAATCAGGCATGAATAAGCACTTTCCATTAGATTGTCATTCATTTTTGTGTTTCTCCATTCTCTGCTTTAGTCACATGTTTTCTAATATGGTGAAACATTGGTCATATCAAACTCCATTTGGGGGAAAAACTCATACATTTTAGATGAAAAATGTTATTAATTATAGGTTTATATAAACTTGTGAGGAATGGTACTCTGAGACCCCATATACCCATTAACCAATTCCCCCCAATGGATCATGTGCAAAACTAACATACAGTAACAGAAAGGGCATACTGACATTCATACGATTCCCTGACCTTATTTTCTTTTTGTAAAAATGTATTTTTGGGTATTTATTATCTTAGAGAAAAGCAGATATCACAAGGTGAGGAGTATAGCAGTTCTTCTGAAAGCAGCCCCCTCTCATCTCTTCTTACTACCATTTCATGTGGCAGATCAGGAATATTTGTGTTTAATGTTTAGAATCTTGGCCTACATTTATTTCTGCAACTATATCAATTCACATTGTTACTCTTAACATTATTGTTTTATGTTTATAAGGGAAAAAGCTTCAAAGAACCTTGATATTGGAATTTATGCTTTACTCTCTGGGTTATAAATTCTTTACATCCTTGAAAAATCAGCATATGATATTATCAAAATCAACTTTGGAACATTTATTTCAATAATAAAAATTATGATTTGAGACATTTATAGATGGCTGTATTTTCTAAGCATCGTCCAAAGAGTTTCATGTATAACAACTCATTGCCTTTCTACAAAAAAAAAGACATCAGTTTATAAGTATTATGTTTCATACTTTGCAGGTGAATAAATTGAAGCAGAGAGTCATTGAGAATTTTTTTCAAGGTTATTCAATTAATACATGAAGAGCTAGGATTTTAAATCCGGGCTGTCTAGATTCAAACTTTTTTTAATAGTTATTCCAAGCTAACTTTCCCATTATAAATAAGATTTTCATATGCTTTACCCTGGAATAGCTATTCTTCATTGTTTATATTATTTTATCTTCCCAACAGTGCTATACTATATGCTTCATTATGAATATTAGTATCTGTTTTATTGATGGGGAATGTGAAGCACAGAGAAGTTAAATAATGGATAAATTTACATAACTGGCAAGCAGTATAGCAAGAATTTGAACACAGGTATCCATTTTCAAAATATATACATTTAGTCATTATTACAAATTAGTATTATGGTATCAAATTGAGAGTGTCTACCAGGATCACTTTGGCTTCAAAAACCTTTACTGATAGAGATATAAAGTTGGAGGAGTAGAGCTCCCTAATCAGATTCTCTTTAGTCACTACACAATAAAACAACGCTGTGTAAAATTATTATTTTTCTTTGTACTAAATCCATTAAGAGCCCCAGATTTCCTTACAATTCATATTATATTCATTAGTGAATAAGAGGATTTGAGCAGTGCAGCTTTTGTGGGTAGCTTTAACCTGAAATAAACTTAGTAATAGAAGGTCATTTCCACCTGCTACGTTCCCATTTTTAATGATTCAACATAATCTTCTCTAATCTTGAGAGGTGTACTCTTGGCATTTGTCTGAATTTAACAGACACAATACAAGATTCCTCATCCCACAGAGTGTAACTTAGAAGTATCACAAGATTCCTCATCCTACAGAGTGTAACTTAGAAGTATCACATCTAGACGAGGAGACTGAGACAGGCTGCTTTCCTGATTGGCTATATGAATGACAAGTCTGTTAGGACTAAATAATTGGTATGTGAGTTGAACCACCATGTAGAACAACTAAAAATTTTAAACCTGTGCAGCTTAAATGAATGCAATTCTTGAAGCTTTAGGAAAGTATTTTGAGTTTTTGTGTGCATATCTGATTGAGTCTGAACTTGTTGCTGCCATAACACCTCACTGCCCCAGGTTGCCTAGAATTCCAGGAAGGTAGAGAAAAAAATGATATTGCTGCTCATACCCAAATTATGCTCAGATATTAGCATTAAAAATAACTTCTCCTTCCTTTGTGACTTTGTTTTCAGTATTGTCTCTGTTATGGGTTTGATTTGAAAGGTCCTTTCAAAGCTTATGTGTTGAGGTCTGCTCCTTCAGACAGCAGTGTTCAGAGAAGGGGCGTCTGGAGAGTGATTGGATCATGAGAGCTCTAGCCTCATCAGTGGCTTAGTACATTGATGAATTCATAATTTAATGGGCTATTAGGGGTGAGGAAACAGAAAGTGGCATCTGATTGCAGGAAATAGGTCCTTGGAGACATGCTCTAGAAGGCTTCTTTTGGCCCTGGTATGGTTCTTGCTTTTTCTCTTCCTGTCACTATTAGGTGAGTAGCTTTGCTCAACTTAACAATGTTAATGCTCCCCTCCATGACCTGTGTCAGCACAGGCCCAGAAAAACCAGAGTCAAGTGGCCATGGACTGACACCTCTGACACCATGAACCAAAATCAATCTTTATTCCTTTTAAGTTATTTGAGTATTTTGTCACAGCAGTGGAAAGCTGATTAACACAGTACACTGACTCTTTGCTTCTTTTTCTTTTGATCTACTTATTCATACAACAGTTGACCTGTTTTTTTCCTCACAGACAGGAAAATGAAGAGAATCTTTATGTTAGTATTTTTTTTCCTTTTTTGCTTGATGTAGGTATAGCAGTACAAATAAAACTGTAAATGTTAAAGCTAAAAATTCCTCATTGTATTGATTTGTGAAAGTTACTTATTAAAATAAATGTTCCTTTTCTTTATATGAAACTAACATAGATCAGCACACACTAATAATACTTTACTTCTCAAATCTGTTTTAATTGCCTTTTTTCTACATTGAATGACAAAAAGCTATGTAATAACTTTTTTCTTCTAAGTTTCATAGTATTCAAAAGTAGAAATTAAGTTTAAACATATATATACATATATACATATGTATATATGTATATATATATATGAGATTTAAATTTAAATATATATGTGAAATTTTGGTGATCCACAAATGAACATATATATTTTGCTATTCTAATATAATTTTACTCAAAAGCTAGATCAAAGGTTTCTTTTTTAACACTAACTTTGAACAAAATTGGTTATTAGCATTGTTTGATGTAAAAGAAATAGCATCTTTAGGAGAACAAATGAAGGCTTGTAGCTAACATTATTTATCCTTCAAAGTAAACAAGCATCCTGGGAAACATTCTGTTCTTAGAAAGGTATAAAATCAGAAGGAGCCAGGTATCAGGTGATTACTTCCTCTGAGTCCAATCTATGATCTAATTATACTTACCTAGTTTTTTATGATTATTATTTATGGTTTTGCCCCTTTTTGATAGTAATAGGAAAAATCTGTGGAACCTGAACATCAAAAGCCAACCTTCTTTTAATATGCCTTATGAAAAGTATTCCTCATTTAATATCACCTTCTTACAAATATGACTCATATGTTTAGCATGTCAGAGTAATTTAATTGAAAACTTTTCTTAGATACATTAAGTTGGTGCAAAGATTTTATGTTACATCTATGTCACAACTTTTTAATGTTCAATTCTGATTTATGTACAATACTTAGTCCAATGAAATTATTTTTCAAATAGATGCTTAGAGTAATAAGTATGTTGTATTCATTTTCATTTAAGCTAAAAAAAAGAGTACTAACCACTCAAAAATATCCTAACTACTCAGAAATTTCTTAACTCTCACACTAGATGTCTGTATTCTTGGTATATCTTTTAAAGTTAATGAACTCCTACATATTAGCTGAATTTTTTCATGGTGAGAATACTTTGTATAGCGCTAAAAATATCATTAAGCTATGTAGTCTTTAAATGAAGTCATATTAATGAATGCCTTTGAAAATATTAAAACAATTTCTTTGCCTTTAGAAAAGCCTGGGTGGGGGAGCGCAGGTGAGTTGAGTTCTCCCAGTCACTTTAAACGTCATTGAACATGGATCATTTTGGCAGACAGGAGAGCTTGAACTGATGTAAAATAAATCCCTATTCTTGAAGACAAGATGTTTGGTAAGTATGAGGGATATCCTTTGTCCTAGATAAAAAGAAAGCTATATTCTCCACTGAAAGTATGTTCTCCTCTAGTTCCTTTCAGAAAGGGATAAATGGATTTAAATAGCCCAAAGTATTGAATACTTTTGGAGAAAATTGCAGAGATCATGCTGATCTAATTAGCAAAATTGCATGCTTTTTATATGCCATTTTCCTTTTTATTAGCCAATTGGAAATAATATATTATCAAAGGGAAACCCACTTTTCTTTTTTATGTAGTACTCTTGCCCTGTGTTCATTGGTTCTGTGGCCACAGTTCTGTAATAAGCTTTCTGAATATTGAGGAGCCAGCCCTTAATTCTTTGCTCCAGTTCACTTCCCTAGATATGAGAGATCACACTCCACCCTACTATTTAGTAAATTACTACTTGGAGAGACTGAATGCCACCCTAGAGCATTAAACCTCAAAGACTTAATGCACTTCCAAAGAACTAGCTGAGAATTATTTGCACGCTGGAACCTTCAGGCAAGCTGAGAAAAGGATAACTAATGAAATTGTTCATAAAGCACTTGGAATTGTAAAGTATGAGGATATTTTTATGTAGCACTAAATGATAACATGCTCAAGCATTAGGGGCAATTTTATTTAAACAGAATGTTTCTAAATAGTTGTCTAAAATGGTTTCAATTTGACTGTGTTTGGGATGTTGTTTAGCTCTATTGATGAGCCATCTGTGTAATGAGGTTTCTAGATCCACTATGGTCACACTGATACAATGACCCCTGATGGAACTGGTTCCTGGTGTCCACTGTTATTTTTATTTTCTTTTTTTTCCTTTTGGCCTCAAACAAGTCAATTTTAAAATTTCCATGTGGACTATCTAAAACTTATTTCACTCTATTGTCAAGCCATACATATCAGAAAATGAGCTCACTGAGATTACAGGTATCAGTGAGAACTTATTTTAAATATTCTTTCCTTTCTTATAAAACTATCTGTAGATCTCACACACCCTTCACCCTTTATTGCTTTGCTCATTTTTTAAAAAAGTGTCCCACCTTCTTTTAAGATTAACTACTCCTTTTCTAGGCAGTGTCCCCT
Organism: Graphiurus murinus; assembly: GCA_004027655.1. Taxonomy (NCBI): domain Eukaryota; kingdom Metazoa; phylum Chordata; class Mammalia; order Rodentia; family Gliridae; genus Graphiurus; species Graphiurus murinus. Next base: position 1,859 of record PVLC010001592.1, on the reverse strand, counting down.
CTGGTCTTTACTTCATACAATATTCATTTTAAATGAATTTTGACACTCTTTACAGTAGCTCTCATGGATTTTTTTTCTTCTGCATATAATATTTTCATCAGTTCATTCCTAATAAAGTACTTTATCATTTTTTTCTGTCAGTTTCTACCTCTAGTATGTCACCAGTAAATCAACAGGCAACCATAATCAACATGGAAGCTGACTCTCAAGTGTTGGGGACATATATAATCTCAATGGTGATTTACCCTGATCCATAGATGTCATTCTTCTCATTTATATGATGTAAAACTAGGACAAATTCCCTTTGTTCAATCTTATTAGCCAGGAGTTGTTGACAAGACAGAAAAACAGATGAATGGTAAACAAGACTTTTTGTCAGAGATGTGGTCTTATGTCAGGACAAGACCAAGGGAGAAACTTGAAAAATGTTCAAAGCAAGAAGACCCTAGGTGCTTATTAATTATATTACGTTATATTACTTGCTCACAGTAATATAGCAGAGAAATTGGGTAGACTCATTTCTCTCTCACTGCAAAAATTTCCAGGTATCACTGTATCTAACAGAGATTTCCTTGTACAATGTGTCACTTGTGAAAGTATCCAAGATCTTCTACACAGGAAGCTGTATTTCAGATAAGCCTTGTTGTAATAGTCTCAGAACAACTTTGCTGTAATTGCAAAGTCTGTCCTCTACCCCCTGCTAATTTCACCTAGCAGAGGAAAGGGAGCTCTAAGGCTCACTTCTAATAGACAGCTTATAAAAATGTTCCCAGATCTTTACCTCTTTTTCTATGTAGACCCTTTCTTTTTTTAAAAATTTTTTTATTGTAGTAAATCGTGCAATATAGCATACATCTTTGTTAAGTACAAGTTGTTAACAACATATTTGCACACAATTCTCATTTGACCCCTTCCCCAATTCCCACCCCATTCCCTCCCCCTCCCTCCCCCTCAGGTTCACTTCAGTGAGTGACCTTGATATGATTGTGTAAGTACATCATGTGATTTAGGGTGTCCCTCTGCCCCATGCATCCACTACAATTAAATCAACTTCTTTGCTTATCGAGGATCTCTCCATTTCATCTGGAGACCCTCCTATGCCCCATCTTCTCCCTAGCATCCACATATTAGGGAGAACATACGCTTCTTTACTCTTTGTGACTGACTAATCTCACTTAACATAATGTTTTCCAGTTGCATCCATTTCCCTGCAAAGAACATGATTTTATTCTTCTTTATGGCTGAGTAAAATTCCATTGTGTACATATCTCATAGTTTTGTAATCCATTCATCTGTAGTTGGACATCTTGGCTGCTTCCATAGTTTGGCTATTGTGAATTGAGCTGCTATAAACATAGATACACATGCATCGCTCTGATAATTTGGTTTCCATTCCGTTGGGTATATACCCAGTAGTGGTATTGCTGGGTCATATGGTAGGTTCTCTCCCATTCGTCTGAGGATCCTCCATACTGTTTTCCACAGTGGTTGCACAAGTTTGCAATCCCACCAACAATGTATTAGGGTTCCCACTTCTCCACACCCTCACCAGCAGGTATTGTTCATGTTTTTTATGATTGCCATTCTGACTGGAGTTAGGTGAAATCTTAGGGTAGTTTTGATTTGCATCTCCCTGATTGCCAATGATGTGGAACATTTACTCATACATTTATTGGCCATTTGTATTTCTTCTTTTGTGAAGTGTCTATTTAGGTCCTTTGCCCATTTTTTGATTGGGTTATTTGCTCTCTTAGTTGCGATTTTCTTGAGTTCTTTGTATATCCTAGTTATTAAACCTCTATCTGAAGTGTAACTGGCAAAAATTTTCTCCCACTCTGTAGGTTCTCTGTTGAGGTTCT